>OY751542.1:2554327-2801271 GCA_963572205.1 Caenorhabditis imperialis | reverse complement strand
CAAATCCACTACTTTTTTAGATCTACAGTAATCAGTGATAATGTTGTTTTATATCAATTGTGGACATTGTCTAACTAATAATGGAAGTGAGAATGTTCAGGATACTGTAACAAAGTTGAGCAGTGCTCAATGAGCACACAATATTGGACACACTGATTGAGAATTCGAAGTTGAATTTCTTGAATCCTAATTGCTTTTTCGAAACTCTAACTTTTTTCTGATTCATTTTCTTCAACTTTCAGCACGATCTTTACTACCAATAAACGGAAGAATTTGCAAGAAATTAGAGGAAGAAGGAGAATTGAGTGAACATGTGAATTACATAACTATTTGGGAAATATTTGTAACTGTAAACATTTGGAATTTCAGTTCTTATAAATGCACCGTGATTACTCGTATAAATGGAAATGAACAAAAGTATTTCGGGAGTTTTGAAACTGTAATTTGTTAAAAATCTACATTTATCAGTTTTCTCTTGACAAACTGGAGTAGTGCTCAATGAGCATACTGATAAGAAAGCTGAAATCAATTTATTTCAGATTTTATCTATTTCTATCAGTCTCCAACTTCCCCATTCCCCTTTTCAGATGTTTCCCACCACCACCATCGCCACCCTCCTAATCCATGTGCCGATGCCATCCACCTGCTCCATTCAGACCATCCGTCAGTTCCCAGCCACTGAATCGATGGAGACTCCGCCCACCGAGACTACGGTACCCACTTGTTTCAGACAGAGTCATTCTTACGGTATGCATCCATCGGGCATGGTGACCACTTTTCTGGGCTCTCATTTCTCTTTTTATTTGAGTTTTTCTGTCGGGCTACAGTAGTCTAGACTCATAGTGCTCTACTTTGCTCAACTTTTTGCACTAGTCTTATCTAGCATGATAATTGTAGTTCACTATCTTCCCGCCTTTTCTTACTCCGAGTATCTCTACTAGCTTCTTTCCAACTCTTCACTAACTCTTCTTTGTTCCAGTTCTACCTCTTACACTTTCCACCCACATCCCAATTGATCATGTCCTCTGTCATCGAAATCAACTCCAAAGTGTCTCTTTATTCCCGCTATATTTCGATCGGAAAGTGGGTAAAGGAATCACTTCGTTTTCTGATCCTCCTACGTGCTCCACTTCAATCTTATGAGGATGCAAACACCAAGGCCATTCTCCTGAAGTACATTCGGAATGGAGCAAAACAGGAGCTCGCCGAGCAGCTCATCGGAAAAATTATTCGTCTGGAAAACCAGAAGATGTCGCATTCCCGCAAGAGAAAGGGATCCGCGTCTTCGCCTTCTTCCGATGACACGAGCTCCTCTACTTCTCCCACTGCTCCATCCTCCTCTACCGCCAAAAGACCGAAGTTGTTGGACCTGGACAACTTCACGTCTTCGAGGAAGACACTACCAGCTGCAATTGGAGCATCGATCCGAGCTCCGACCGCCCATTGCTCTCCGGCTCCAACGAAGAAGATATCGATGCCCCAGAAGACGTCCGTCAACGAGGAGGAACGTCTCCGGAAGTTCGTGGAGAAACAAAAGGCCAAGGAACAGTTGAAGCAGGCGACGACCAAAAGGACACAGGTGCTCGGAGTGAACCAGTCCAGCAATATTCTCAAGAAGACTAGACGCCGTCACTTTTTCTAATTCATCAGTTTTTCTGTCATTTTTTAATCATTTTTCCTATTTTTATCATGATCTCATGTTCTCTTGTGATTGTTTTCATGTATAATTCACTAGTATTCTGATTAATTTTCAATAAACCCAAAAAAAACATTAAATCAAGTGTCTTTGTTTTATCAGTAAGAAAATAAGCAAATTGGAGCACAATGGGGGTCTAAATTCGAGAATTTCCCAAAAGAAGCACGAAAAAGGGATAAACAGGAGTAGAAAAAACTAAAGTGTCTCACTTTACTAAATTATCGCAACAGTAATTTTTTGGTGGAAACTGATAAAAATCATCTAGAACTTTTTATGTTACTCTTCTAATTGTTAATTAAGGTTCTTTTGAATTATCAAATTTTTAATAAAATAGGAGGTAATATTGGTGTTTTACCAGAAAAATGGCTGAAAATTTGAATAAATCAACAAACACAGTTCATTATAACTGAAAAACAGATGACAGAAAAGAAAGACAAGAGAAACACATATAAAAAAAACCGGAATTGGAAAGAGATCTTCTGGAACCAGTTGGAAAATTAACAAAAAAGAAAAATAATAAAAAGAGTTTCAATCAGAATCCTCCTCATCGCTGGTCACAATGTGCTTCTTCTGGAGCAGTTTCTTCTGTCTGTACTCTTTATCCGAGTCACTTTCACTTCCGATTCTCGTCACGTCTTCATCCTCGTCGTCACTTGCTCCTGAAGATGTTGTTAATTGGATAAATTAGGTAATGAGGTAATTAACATACAAATACCAAGTTCCTATAAACAGATTGTAACTGATTCAAAATTCTAATAAATCAAAATATGACTACTTTTGAAACGGTAATAATTATTTTCCAATCCTTACAGTATACTACATTTATCACATGATTCCATACTTATTTTCCTCATCTTTTAAAACTGTAAATTTCTGAATATACCAATAATGGAAGGCTCCTTCTTGTTGGCCCTTCTCCTCGGCATGTCCTCATCCGAGTTGGAGCCACCGTAGTTATGAGCACGGCGCACTTTGAAGTTGTTGCGGATTTTGTGCGTGTTCCGCAAGTGTCTCCTCATCGCCTCCTCCTCTTTTCGCGCATTTTCCTGTGAAAAAGTGGATTACAGAGGGATTTGGGGAGTTTTGAAACTGTAATTAAATTTGATTTCGATATTTTTAGATCTACAGTGATCAGTGATAATGTTGTTTTATATCAATTGGGGACACTTTCTAACTAATAATAAGAATGATAATGTTTAGGATACTATAATTCTACAAACTTGAGCAGTGCTCAATGAGCACACTATACTGGACACACTGATTGAGAATCTGAAGTTGAATTTTCCGAATTTTATCTGATGCTTATTCCTTTTCTTTTCTTCTCGGTACGAAAGTTCCCACTAATAACCGGAAGAGTTTGCAAGCAATTAGAAAAAGAAAATTGAGCGAAAATGCGAATCACATAATTGTTTGGGAAATATATGAAACTGTAAATTTTTTGGAATTTCAGTTCTTATAAATGCACCGTGATTACTCGTACAAATGGAAATGAATGGTTTAAAATAGTATTTCAGGAGTTTTGAAACTGTTATTTAACATTGACTCTCTGAAAATCTACAATTATCAGTTTTTTATCTTGACAAACTGGAGTAGTGCTCAATGAGCCACACTGATTACGAATCTGATATTAGTTTTTCCAAATTATATCTATTTCTATCAAATTCCAAGTTCCCCGTTCCCTTCGTCATTTTCAGCACGATGTTTCCCACCAACACCATCGCCACCCTTCTAATCCATGTGTCGATGCCATCCACCTGCTCCATTCAGACCATCCGTCAGTTCCCAGCCACTGAATCGATGGAGACTCCGCCCACCGAGACGTATGGTCCCCACTTGTTTCAGACAGAGTCATTCTTACGGTATGCATCCATCGGGCATGGTGACCACTTTCCTGGGCTCTCATTTCTCTTTTTATTTGAGTTTTTAGTGCTACGGTACGGTAATCTAGGCTAATAGTGCTCTCCTCTACTCAACCTTTTGCACTAGTCTTATCTAGCATGATAATTGTAGTTCACTATCTTCCCGCCTTTTCTTACTCCGAGTATCTCTACTAGCTTCTTTCCAACTCTTCACTAACTCTTCTTTGTTCCAGTTCTACCTCTTACACTTTCCACCCACATCCGAACTGATCATGTCCTCTATTATCGAGATCAGCTCCAAAGTCTCCCTCTACTCTCGCTATATTTCGATCGGAAAATGGGAAAAAGAGTCACTCCGTCTTTTGATTCTCCTTCGAGCTCCTCTCCAAGCTTTCGAGGAGGCCAACACCAAATCTATTCTCATGAAGTACATTAGGAATGGAGCAGAGCAGGAACTCGCCGAGCAGCTCATCGGCAAAATCATTCGATTGGAGAATCAAAAGGCTGCCCAGTCCCGCAAGAGAAAGGGCTCTGCCTCATCTCCATCTTCTGACGGCTCCGCGAGCTCTTCCACTTCTACCGAAGCCAAGAGACCGAAGTTGGTAGAGATCAACAACTTCACGTCTTCCAGGAAGACACTGCCAGCTGCTATTGGAGCCACCATCAGAGCTCCAACTGTCCATTGCTCCCCGGCTCCGACTAAGAAGATGCAGATGCCTCAGAAGCCGTCGATTAACCAGGAGGAGCGACTCAGACTGTTTGTGGAGAAACAAAAGGCCAAGGAGCATCAGAAGAATGCGACGACGACAAGGACGAAGGTGCTCGGAGTGACGCAGTCGACGAATATCCTCAAGAAGACTGGACGCCGTCACTTCTTCTAAATTATCTGTTTTTTTCTGTCATTTTTTATCAGTTTCTATTATTTTTTATGATCTCATGTTCTCTTGTGACTATTTTCCCGTACAATTCACTTGTATTCTGATTAATTTTCAATAAAACCCAAAAAAACATTAAATCAAGTGTCTAGCCCTTGTCAGAAATGAAGAAACATATCAAAAGGAAGCTCAAATTCAGAAGATATCGGAATTTCAGATAAATTCGAAGGATTTCAACGAAATGAATATTATTAAATTGCGACGATGATAGAGAGCTCATTACTGTCAATGGAGGCTTTGGAACGAAATATTACTTGTTACTTTATTGGGATTTTCTACAGTAATCCTGAATAAATTCAGTGTTTTTGGATTTTTCTTGTGAACTGCAATAATTGTAAGGTTGCGAAACAAGTGTAGGAGTAGTAGGAGGAGTAGAAAAAACTAAAGTGTCTCACTTTACTAAATTATCGCAAAAGTAATTTTTTGTGGAGACTGTTGTGCCGATAGGGTCGACGTGGCGACCTGCTCGACCCTAAGTGTACTTGTTCTATGTGCCGCGTGTATTCATATACCGCGCGGCTCATTCCTTACTTCTCTACTACTCACTCTTCCCTAATAAAGCTGTCTCTTTACTCCGCCTATACGGATATAACATTGGCGATCAGGATTACTAAGATCAAATCACGCGACGATGGTAGAAGCAGGCACGGTGTCCCGCGGTGGAAAAAAACAGTAACCCGAGCGCAGAACTGCAAAATTCCCATCGTCGTCGCGCGTCTCTCGAGAACGCATGCTATTTCGCGATTCGGTAGAGCGCGTTTGCATTATTTTGCCGCTTTTATTCGAAAATCCCTGTCTTAAAGCCCCTAACATTTTTTTATTCAAAAAATTTCTTGAGGAGATTTTAGCCAGTAAAATTCCCTACGTTTTGATACAAAACACAACCCGAGAAAGTGAAAAACAAAGCTTGAATTTCGATCTGAAAATTAGCACTGAAAATCAGAAAAAATTGCACTTTTTTGCCCATAACTTTTTTCGTAGGCCGAATTTACCAGATGTCTCTTGAACAGGTTTTAGAGAATTTTGAGCCGAATATTTTGATATAAAAAGCATAATGAAATAATAAGATTTCGGAAAGTTATTTCCAATTTTCGGGGACCACTAAAATTGAGGAATTTCCATTTTGTCGAGAAATTTCGAGTTTTATGCAGTTTTTCGCAGTTATTTTGGGTGAAATTGATTGACAAATCTAGAATCTACATTTTCAATCGAAAATATAAGGTAAAACACTAGTTTTCAACCAGTCAGAGTCGAATTTGCGTGATTTTCACTGATGTTATGAAAGTGTACAGTATCTCTCACTAAACCTGAGCATTTCTAAATATATCAATGAAAGATTGAACCAATACTTATTCTGACCATTTAGAATGTTATCTTCACTTTTTTACACCTCCACAGTGCTTCTAAACAGTGTATTTTTGAGCAAGCCAATCGCATGCTGTAAACTTCTTTAAAATCGGTGGTCAGTGTGAAGATTACATTTGAAAAATGTTAATGAAGTCCAGAGGGTGTGGTTTGTGAAAGTTCAACACTTTCACATCGACGAATTCGAGTTATTATAGTCTTTCCATGTCAATTTTCTTAAATTGCTGAAATTACGTTATTTTCAGTCGATCGTCATTCAATTTTTTGTGATAAAGTAGATCCAAATGTTAATTTTAATTTTTTCAAACTTTAAGTTGTTTTATTCTGTGGAAAATTGCTTTTTGAGCTATAATTTCGGAGCTACAAAATACGCGCCAACAACGAACGCTGGCGCACTTCGCTTGCGCGTTTTCGGTGCATTTCGGGTTACTGTAGCGTTTTTCCACCGCGGGACACCGTGGCAGGTAAGGCGGCAGCCGCGAATGATTTAGTGGAAACACTACGCGCGATGTCTGCCGAGATGCAGAGACAAACCGAAATTTCCCAAAGGTTGCTTGAGGAGAACAAAGCGTTAAGGGGCCGAGAAGAGCCAAGGGCTACAGCCGGAAGATCCAAAAGAGAGTCCAATCCGAGACTCATGCTGGATCTCGCTCGCTTGATTCCCCAATACACGTATTCCCTCTCAGAGCCGGACGCGTTCCGCCACTGGCTGACACGTCACGAGCCCACCTTTCTGGAAGACGGTGAAGATCTCACTGAGCGCGAAAGAACGAGATTGTTGCTAAGCTCGTTAGAGGAAAGCACGTTTCGACACTACGTCGACTCACAGCGACATGTTGAAGACGTCAATGACGTGTCCTTTGAAGACACAGTCGACGCGTTGAAGAAGCTGTTCGCGCCGCACCGAAGCCTGATGATGTTGAGACAAGAATGTCTTCAAATCAGCCGCTCTGCCCAAGACAGTCAAGATCCGTTGCTGTACACCAATCGCATTGGCGAAATGGTGCTCAACGCAAAATTGTCTGAAATGACAACGGACGACTGGAGCGTCTTCCTGTTCCTCCGCGGCTTTGATAGTCCGTCGGATGGTCCAGCGAAGCAATACCTGATGCACCTCCACGAGGATCGCGAGCGGAAAGGTGAAAAAGTAACCTTGTCCCAGATCCATGACGACTGGATTCGTTGGATTCAGTTGAAACAACAGACCAGAGAAGTGACCGCGCCCGTGCAGCATCAGAAGGTTGACGTATTGATGACGGATTCGGCAAAATCTGATGATTTGTTAAAACCGAAGAAGATCACAGCAGGGAACCAAGAGAAGAAGAATCAAAAGAGACCGAAATGCCAAAGGTGCAATCGGTCCGGCCATCATACAGAAAACTGTTATGCCAAAACAAAATTGGAGACGAAAGAGATTCAAAACGTCCAAGTGAACGGAGTTCAAGTTTCTGTTGTCAATCCGACAATCAGACATCTCCAAGTTCCGGTGAATGGCGTTCCAGTTGAATTCCAGCTTGACACAGGTAGTGCTATCACCCTGGTCAACAGAAAAACCTGGAAACGTCTCGGAAGTCCCAAGTTGAGTCCGTTGCAGTGTCGTATCACTTGCAGTAACGGCTCTACGCTGTCTGCTATTGGTCAGATGCGTACCAAATTTGTGCTGAAGGGAGCAGAGTACAGTGGAGTTGCTCACGTCAGAGAGCGTGGCACCGACATACTCGGAATGAGTTGGCTGACTCGCTCACCCGAAATGCGCAAACTACTCGATGACATTGTCATCAAGGCAAACTGCCCAGAAGAGTCGATTCGACCTTCGGAAAACTCGAGAGAAATTAATACGGTGGTTTTCGTGGTGGGTCCTAGTACTGGCTCACAAGATGAAGCACACGAACGGACAACCAGCGATGCGAAAACGAAGCTGAAACGTGCCAAGTCGGATCTCCATGGATCACGAAGAGCCGTTGACCGTGAACTCAAGAGATTCCAGCAGAAAGAGGCCATTGAGCCCAAAACCAAAAATCAGTCGACATGGTCCACGAAAGGCGTGGCCATTCGCGAAAATAAAAATAGGGTCTCGCGCACCAAACGCGCAAATGAAGTGAATGTCAGTCAGAAGACTGCAAAACAAAACTTCGCTTCCAAAAATCGTTCGAGAGGGTTCACGAAAGGCGTGGCCAATCGACAAAATGAAAATATGGTTTCGCGCACCAAACGCGCAAATGAAGTGATTGTCAGTCAAAAGACTGCCAACGAACACTTCTCTTCCAAGAACCGAAGAAGGAGAAATTCCGCCGCTGAAAAAGCCAAAAGAACCAGCCATTCGCAAAACTCCAAGAGAGTTCAGAAGAAGATGTCAGAAGCACTGAACGATCGCAAGACTCCCAAGAAGAAGACTTCGAATTTGAAGTCTCGAGGAGCGCGCAATGTGACGCGCAAACCGTTTCAGGTATTCCAGATCGGTGAGCAGATCGTCGTGAGAGTGCGACAAGGACACAGATGGTCATGGCAACCGGGAATTGTGCGTGGATCACTCGATGATTCCAACTACTACGTTCAAACGGAGTGTGTTCGTCGTACCCACGTTGGTCAGATGAGACGACACAAGGAAGTGATGTGGCACAGAGATGTCGCACACGTTGCACAAGGTTGCGGTAACTCTTTTATGAGTTCTTCTGGGTTCTTGGGGGGTGGGCCAGCTAATGCTGAAAGACTTGCAGAGATTCGTGTGCCGACTACTTTTGATAAAGGAGAGGTGGTGTGTCGGTGTCAGATGACTGGATGTCAATATCGTGCGTCTGTGGATCGTGGAAGATGGCTGCGAAGTGAACTGCCAGATATTGGCGAGAAGATGTTCGAAGAAGCCAGCAAGAGTACCACTCGACTCCCGAACAACCACATGCCGATGACACCAGCACCAGAGTCAGTGTCAAACGTCCGAGTACACGACCACCAAGGAACAGTCATCGACTCGTTCGACCCTGTCAGCAACACGTATCCAAGTCATTCTCCGCCATCGTTCTGGATCCCACCCCTGCCGGCATGGTATCTCCACTACCACTTTGCCTTCGTCCAGCAAACCGGCCGCGAGGATCTTCTCAACATGATCACTGCTCAACTCGCAAGGGAAGTCATGCACATGCTTCCGGGACCGATCAACGATCTTCCTTTGGAGGGGGACGTGTTGTGCCGATAGGGTCGACGTGGCGACCTGCTCGACCCTAAGTGTACTTGTTCTATGTGCCGCGTGTATTCATATACCGCGCGGCTCATTCCTTACTTCTCTACTACTCACTCTTCCCTAATAAAGCTGTCTCTTTACTCCGCCTATACGGATATAACAATCATCTAGAAAAAAAAATCATATTTTTCATTTTTCTCTTTTAATCGTAAATGGAGATTTTTTTTGAATTCTGACCTTTTTAATTTTTAATAAAATGGGAGATAATATCGGTGTTTCACCAGAAAAATGGCTGAAAAATTGAATAAATCAACAAAAACAGTTTATTATAACTGAAAAACAGATGACAGAAATGAAAGACAAGAGAAACAAATATAAAAAACCGGAATTGGGAAAGAGATCTTCTGGAATCAGTTTGAAAATTAACAAAAAAAGGAAAAAAATCAGTAAAAAAGAGTATCAATCCTCCTCCTCATCGCTGGTCACAATGTGCTTCTTCTGGAGCAGTTTCTTCTGTCTGTACTCTTTATCCGAGTCACTTTCACTTCCGATTCTCGTCACGTCTTCATCCTCGTCGTCACTTGTTCCTGGATTAGCAAACAATTTATTACAAAAACTGATTTCAAATTCTAATAAATCAAAATTTGAAACTTTTGAAACGGTAATAATTATTATCCAATCCTTACAGTATACTACATTTATCACATGATTCCTCATCTTTTCTATTAAAACTGTAAACTTCTTAATATACCAATAATGGAAGGCTCCTTCTTGTTGGCCCTTCTCCTCGGCATGTCCTCATCCGAGTTGGAGCCACCGTAGTAATGAGCACGGCGCACTTTGAAGTTGTTGCGGATTTTGTGTGTGTTCCGCAAGTGTCTCCTCATCGCCTCCTCCTCTTTTCGCGCATTTTCCTGAGAAAAAGTGGATTACAGAGGGATTTGGGGAGTTTTGAAACTGTAATTATTTTTAGCACGATCTTCACCATCAATGAAGAAGAATTGAGTGAAAGGAAGAGAGGGATTTTCAATGGAAAAATAAAAATTGTAAATTCAACAATTTTTGATTATTTTCGATAAAAATCCGGAAAACGAGGGAAGAAAGGATTGAGTAATAATGTGAATTACAGAATTATTTGGGAAATACTTGAAGCGGTAAATTATTTTGCATTTCAGTTGGTTTTAAAAATCCACAATAATTACTGATTAATGAAAATGAATAAATAACAAAATTATTTCAGGAATTTTGAAACTGTAATTCGTTAAAAATCTACAATTCTCAGTTTTTTATCTTGACGAACTTGAGCAGAGTTGAATGAACACACATTGATCACGAATTTGATGTCACTTATTCCAAATATTATATATTTTTGTCAAATTCCAACTTCTTCATTCCCTTTTCAGATGTTTCCCACCAAAACCATCGCCACCCTCCTAATCCACGTGTCGATGCCATCCACCTGCTCCATTCAGACCATCCGTCAGTTCCCAGCCACTGAATCGATAGGCTCCGCCCACCGAGACGAATGGTCCCCACTTGTTTCAGACAGAGTCATTCTTACGGTATGCATCCATCGGGCATGGTGACCACTTTTCTGGGCTCTCAATTTCTTTTTTATTTGAGTTTTTTAGTGTTAGGCTACAGTAATCTAGGCTAATAGTGCTCTCCTCTACTCAACCTTTTGCACTAGTCTTATCTAGCATGATAATTGTACTTCACTATCTTCCCGCTTCTTCTTACTCCAAGTATCTCTACTAGCTTCTCTCCAACTCTTCACTAACTCTACTTTCTTCCAGTTCTCACACTTTCCACCCTCATCCTAGACAATCATGTCCTCCATCGTCGAGATCAACTCCAAAGTGTCCCTTTATTCCCGCTATATCTCCATCGGAAAATGGGTGAAGGAGTCTCTTCGTTTTCTGATTCTCCTTCGTGCTCCTCTCCAAGCTTTCCAGGAGGCCAACACCAAGAGCATCCTTCTGAAGTACATTCGGAATGGAGCCGAGCAGGAGCTTGCTGAGCAGCTTATCGGAAAGATCATCCGATTGGAGAATGAGAAGCAATCTCAGTCCCGCAAGAGAAAGGGCTCTGCCTCATCTCCATCTTCTGACGGCTCCGCGAGCTCTTCCACTTCTACCGAAGCCAAGAGACCGAAGTTGATGGCCGTGGAAAACTTCACTACTTCGAGGAAGACTTTGCCAACTGCCATTGGAGCATCGATCCGAGCTCCGACCGCCCACTGCTCCCCTGCTCCCTCGAAGAAGATTCAGATGCCTCAGAAGACGTCCGTCAACGAGGAGGAGCGACTCAGACTGTTCGTGGAGAAGCAGAAAGCTAAGGAGCAGTTGAAGAATGCGACGACCAAAAGGACACAGGTGCTCGGAGTGAACCAGTCGGTCAATATTCTCAAGAAGAAGGGACGCCGTCACTTTTTCTAAGTTTTTTGTATTTATTATTATTCTATTTCTGTTTTTCCGTTTTTTTTTCTTCTAATTCACTTGTATTTTTTGATAATTTTCTCTGTTTCATAATTTCATGTCCTCTGGTGATGATTTTCCTGTACAATTCACTTCTATTCTGCTTAATTTTCAATAAAACCCAAAAAAAACATTAAATCAAGTGTCTAGTCCTTATCAGAAATGAAGAATCATATCAAAACGAAGCTCGAATTCAGAAGATATCGATTGATTTTCAGACCATTTCCAAAGGTTTCAACAAAATGTATATTATCTCACTTTACTATTGTCAAGTTAATCAAATGTGGACATGATTCGAAAGTTCACCGCCACGACAACCCGACACGCAGGCTCCGCCTCCTCAACGATTTGCGTGAAAATCGTAGATGAGGCGGAGCCTGCGTGTCGGCTTGTCGTGGCGGTGAACATTCGAATGTGGTCCACTTTTGATTAATTTGACAATAAATTATTGCAACAGTAATTTTTTGATGGAAACTGATAAAAATCATCTAGAACTTTTTATTTGTCTCTTATAATTTTAAGTGAAGGCTCTTCTGAATTCTGAACTTACAAATTTTCAATAAAATGGGAGATAATATCGGTGTTTTACCAGAAAAAATGATAAAAAAATTTGAATAAATCAACAAAAACAGTTCACTATAACTGAAAAACAGATGACAGAAAAGAAGGACAAGAGAAACAAATATAAAAAACCGGAATTGGGAAAGAGATCTTCTGGAATCAGTTTGAAAATTAACAAAAAAAGAAAAAAAAAGGAAAAATCATAAAAAAAGAGTTTCAATCAGAATCCTCCTCATCGCTGGTCACAATGTGCTTCTTCTGGAGCAGTTTCTTCTGTCTGTACTCTTTATCCGAGTCACTTTCACTTCCGATTCTCGTCACGTCTTCATCCTCGTCGTCACTTGCTCCTGAAGATGTTGTTAATTGGATAAATTAGGTAATGAGGTAATTAACATACAAATACCAAGTTCCTATAAACAGATTGTAACTGATTCAAAATTCTAATAAATCAAAATTTGAAACTTTTGAAACGGTAATAATTATTATCCAATCCTTACAGTATACTACATTTATCACATGATTCCTCATCTTTTCTATTAAAACTGTAAACTTCTTAATATACCAATAATGGAAGGCTCCTTCTTGTTGGCCCTTCTCCTCGGCATGTCCTCATCCGAGTTGGAGCCACCGTAGTAATGAGCACGGCGCACTTTGAAGTTGTTGCGGATTTTGTGCGTGTTCCGCAAGTGTCTCCTCATCGCCTCCTCCTCTTTTCGCGCATTTTCCTGAGAAAAAGTGGATTACAGAGGGATTTGGGGAGTTTTGAAACTGTAATTATTTTTAGCACGATCTTCACCATCAATGAAGAAGAATTGAGTGAAAGGAAGGGAGGGGTTTTCAATGGAAAAAGAAAAAAGAGGAGATTTTGGAAAGTTGAACGTAAAATTGAAAATTCAACAATATATTTTCGATAAAATCCGGAAAAATTGCCAACCCTAGAAGTAAGAAAGGATTGAGTGAAATATGAGAAATATAATTATTTGGGGATTATTTGAAACTGTAAATTATTTGGAATTTCAGTTGATTTTATAAATCCACTGTGATTACTCTTATAAATGGAAATGAACAAAAGTATTTCTGGAATTTTGAAACTGTAATTCGTTAAAAATCTACAATTATCAGTTTTTTATCTTGACAAACTGGAGTAGTGCTCAATGAGCATACTGATAAGAAATCTGATGATATCAAATTCCAAGTTCCCCATTCCATTTTCCCTTTTCAGCACGATGTTTCCCACCAACACCATCGCCACCCTCCTAATCCACGTGTCGATGCCATCCACCTGCTCCATTCAGACCATCCGTCAGTTCCCAGCCACTGAATCGATGGAGACTCCGCCCACCGAGACGTATGGTCCCCACTTGTTTCAGACAGAGTCATTCTTACGGTATGCATCCATCGGGCATGGTGACCACTTTTCTACGCTCTCATTTTTCTATTTATTTGGGTTTTTAATGTTAGGGTACGGTAGTCTAGGCTCTTATGGCTCTACTCTTCTCAACTTTTGGCACTAGTCTTATCTAGCATGACAATCGTAGTAGGGCTTTACTTTTTTAAAAAACTTTCTGCATCAATTCAATAGTTGATGATTACTGTAGCTCACTCTCATTTCCACAACTTCTCCTGATAAAAATCTCTACTAGCTTCTCTCCAAACTTACTCTACTTTCTTCCAGTTTATCCCCTACACTCGCAACTATCATCCTAACGAATCATGTCCTCTATTATCGAGATCAGCTCTAAAGTCACTTTGTACTCTCGCTACATCTCCATCGGAAAATGGGAAAAGGAATCACTCCGTCTTTTGATTCTCCTTCGAGCTCCTCTCCAAGCTTTCCAGGAGGCCAACACCAAGGCCATCCTCATGAAGTACATTCGGAATGGAGCAGAACAGGAACTCGCCGAACAACTTATCGGAAAGATCATCCGCTTGGAAAATCAAAAGCAATCCCAGTCCCGCAAGAGAAAGGGATCCGCCTCATCGCCTTCTTCCGATGACACTAGCACATCCACCTCTCCCACTGCTCCATCCTCCTCTGCCGCCAAGAGACCGAAGTTGATGGCTCACGACAACTTCACTTCCTCGAAGAAGACAGTGCCAGCTGCCATTGGAGCATCGATCCGAGCTCCGACCGCCCACTGCTCCCCGGCTCCGACGAAGAAGATGCAGTTGCCCCAGAAAACGTCCGTCAACGATGAGGAACGTCTCCGGAAGTTCGTGGAGAAACAAAAGGCCAAGGAACAGTTGAAGCAGGCGACGACTAAAAGGACACAGGTGCTCGGCGTGAACCAATCCAGCAATATTCTCAAGAAGACGGGACGCCGTCACTTCTTCTAATTTTCTTGTATTTCTTATCAATCTATTTCTGTTTTTTCTGTCATTTTTTTATCAGTTTCTATTCTTTTTTATGATCTCTTGTTCTCTTGTGATTATTTTCATGTATACGATTCACTTGTATTCTGATTAATTTTCAATAAAACCCAAAAAAAACATTAAATCAAGTGTCTAGTCCTTATCAGAAAGAAAATGAGCGAATTGGAGCATAATCGGGCTCTAAAATCGGTAAATTTCCCATAAGAAGCACGACAAAGGGATAAGCAGGAGTAGAAAAAACTAAATTACCTAACTTTACTAAATTATCGCAACAGTAATTTTTTGGTGGAAACTGATAAAAATCATCTAGAACTTTTTATTTTTCTCTTCTAATCGTAAATGAAGGTTATTCTGAATTTTTAAATTTCAATAGAATGGGAGATAATATAGGTGTTTTACCAAAAAATGGCTGAAAAATTGAAAAAACCAACAAAAACAGTTTATCATAACTGAAAAACAGATGACAGAAAAGAAGAAAAAGAGAAACAAATATTAAAAAAAAACCGGAATTCTGGAAAGAGATCTTCTGGAACCAGTTGGAAAATTATCAAAAAAAAAAGTAAAAAAAAAAGGAAATCATAAAAAGAGTTTCAATCAGAATCCTCCTCATCGCTGGTCACAATGTGCTTCTTCTGGAGCAGTTTCTTCTGTCTGTACTCTTTATCCGAGTCACTTTCACTTCCGATTCTCGTCACGTCTTCATCCTCGTCGTCACTTGCTCCTGAAGATGTTGTTAATTGGATAAATTAGGTAATGAGGTAATTAACATACAAATACCAAGTTCCTATAAACAGATTGTAACTGATTCAAAATTCTAATAAATCAAAATATGACTACTTTTGAAACGGTAATAATTATTTTCCAATCCTTACAGTATACTACATTTATCACATGATTCCTCATCTTTTCTATTAAAACTGTAAACTTCTTAATATACCAATAATGGAAGGCTCCTTCTTGTTGGCCCTTCTCCTCGGCATGTCCTCATCCGAGTTGGAGCCACCGTAGTAATGAGCACGGCGCACTTTGAAGTTGTTGCGGATTTTGTGCGTGTTCCGCAAGTGTCTCCTCATCGCCTCCTCCTCTTTTCGCGCATTTTCCTGAGAAAAAGTGAACTACAAAAGTGATTGGGGAGTTTTGAAACTGTAATTATTTTTAGCACGATCTTCACCATCAATGAAGAAGAAGACTTGAGTGAAAGGAAGGGAGGGGTTTTCAATGGAAAAAGAAAAGAAATAGGTGATTTTGGAAAGTTGAAGATGAAATTGTACAGGGTGCGCAACAATTATTGCAACGGATTCAAAGCATCATAACTTTTCGAAAAATTCAAAAATCCCTTAGATATCATGACATTTATAACTTCAGATGCTATTAATTCTGAATATGTCAAAAGTTTTCCAAAAGACCTCCTTGCGCCTTGATGGCAGCCTTCAGACGCTTCGGGTATGCCATCATGACGTCACGCAGGCATTTTCAAATGTTTCGTCCCAGGTCTTCTGGAGAACTGCCTTCAGAGCGATCACACTTGGATAGTTTTTTGTGCGAACTCTATGGGTCAAATCTCCACACACTTAATTTTCCATAGGGTTGAAGTTTGGGGAGTGAGCGAGCCGTTTCTGAAAGGTGTTGAACCTCGAAAATCAGAGTTAGCGCTACTCATGAGTTTCTTTGGCGCTGTGAGCAGGAACTCCGTCCTTTTGGGACACCCAATGATGATTTTATAATGCGAAATGTACCACAGAATCACCTCGTTTTTTATTTCGCATTCGAATCATAATTTTCGCTCCTAAATCAACGGTAATCAGTGGAGCTTCACCATTTTCGGTGATTACAGAAAACAGCCTCACAGAAACAGGATGAGAAGTCGTAATCAGAATTTTTCCTTTCTGACAGACTGATTGAATGTCCTTGTCTAATATTCTGTGTTTTTAGCCGTTTTCGTTGGCTCCAACAGAAAATATCTTCTTATCAGTGAAGAGTTCTCATGTCATTGCCCGAACGCGTGACTCGACAAAAGGATTCGCGATTTCTTGAGTCCTAGTTCTTTGTT
The DNA here is from genome assembly GCA_963572205.1 of Caenorhabditis imperialis. Classification (NCBI taxonomy): domain Eukaryota; kingdom Metazoa; phylum Nematoda; class Chromadorea; order Rhabditida; family Rhabditidae; genus Caenorhabditis; species Caenorhabditis imperialis. The sequence continues at coordinate 2,784,777 of OY751542.1, read as the reverse complement.
GTCATCAGACAGAAATGCTCGTTTGTGAATTTATATAGCTTGAGACCCAGTTTCTGCATGACGATGCTTCGTATCGAACTTTCGGGGATTTTGAATCTAGTAGAAGCTTTTTCATGCTCCGTTCCGGATTTGGCTTGATTCTCTTTCAAGCTTCTCGAACGACCCGTTCAGTAGGAACAGAAACCCGATTACCCGTTCTATAATGGTCCTTATCAATTCAAACAGATTTGAACCAATTTCCATTTCAATGAACGAGTACGTGGGGCAAACTGAGCATTTTAGTGAATGGTACTTTTGCTTGAAAATTTTACTGATATGGGTACGGGATGGAAAAGCGGCCACCATTTCCTTCAAACACAACATTGAAAGACGAAAATGGGTAGAACTATATAAAATTATGCGGTTTTTTTGAAAAACAAAACAAAAATTGGATCCACACCATGTGGATCCACAAAACCGTACGCAAAGTTACGTTGCAATAATTATTGCAACCCTGTAAATTTAACAATAATTTTAGATTATTTTCTATAAAATTCGGAAAAATTGACACATACCGAGCGAAGAAAGGATTGAGTGAAATATGAGAAATAGAATTATTTGGGAAACATTTGAAACTGTTGAATTTCAGATTTTTTAAATCCAGTAATTATCGTTATATGAATGGAGATGAATTATTTACAAAAAAGGATTTCGGGCATTTTGAAACTGTAACTCAACATTGATTTGTTAAAAATCTACAATTATCAGTTTTTTATCTTGACGAACTTGAGCAGAGTTGAATGAACACACATTGATCACGAATTTGATGATATCAAATTCCAAGTTCCCCATTCCCTTCGTCATTTTCAGCACGATCTTTCCCACCAACACCATCGCCACCCTCCTAATCCACGTGCCGATGCCATCCACCTGCTCCATTCAGACCATCCGTCAGTTCCCAGCCACTGAATCGATGGAGACTCCGCCCACCGAGACTACGGTATCCGGTTCTTTCAGACAGAGTCATTCTTACGGTATGCATCCATCGGGGGTGGTGACCACTTTTCTGGGCGCTCTTTTTTAGATGGTTTAGAGTTTTTAGTGTTAGGCTACAGTAATCTAGACTCATGGGGCTATACTCTTCTGAATCTTTAACACTAGTTTTTCTAGCAAGATGATTGTAGTTCACTATTTTCTATCACTTCTCCCTATGACAATCTCTATTAGCTTCTCTCTAACTCCATACTAACTGTTTCTTTTTCCAGTTGATTCCACACACTCCTAACTTTCATCCTAACTGATCATGTCCTCCATCACCGATAAGGTTACCCTCTACTCCCGATACATCTCGATCGGAAAGTGGGTCAAGGAATCACTCCGTCTTCTGATTCTCCTTTGTGCTCCTCTTCAAGATTTCCAGGAGGCCAACACCAAGAGCATCCTTCTGAAGTACATCAGGAATGGAGCAGAGCAGGAGCTCGCCGAGCAACTTATTGGAAAGATCATCCGCTTGGAGAACCAAAAGGTCGCACAGTCCCGCAAGAGAAAGGGCTCTGCCTCATCGCCATCTTCTGACGGCTCCGCGAGCTCCTCTATTTCTCCCGTTGCGCAATCCGCCTCCTCTGCCGCCAAGAGACCGAAGCTGACGGCTCACGACAACATCACTTCTTCGAGGAAGACAGTACCAGCTGCAATTGGAGCAACCATCAGAGCTCCGACAGCCCACTGTTCCCCAGCTCCCACAAAGAAGATGCAGATGCCGCAGAAGACGTCGATTAACCAGGAGGAGAAGCTCAGACTATTCGTGGAGAAGCAAAAGGCCAACGAGCAGCAGAAGAATGCGACGACTAAAAGGACACAGGTGCTCGGCGTGAACCAATCCAGCAATATTCTCAAGAAGAAGGGACGCCGTCACTTCTTCTAATTCTTGTATTTCTTATCATTCTATTTCTGTTTGTTCCGTTTTTTTCTAATTCACTTGTATTTTTTGATAATTTTCTCTGTTTCATAATTTCATGTCCTTTTGTGATTATTTTCCTGTACAATTCACTTGTAATCGTTTTGAATTTTAATAAAACCCAAAAAAACATTAAATCAAGCGTCTAGTCTTTATTAGAAAAAATAAGCAATTTCCCCCTAAACGTGTCCTTCCCACCAAATGCTCCAATTCCCCAGATGACGTGGCAGAAAGTGATGATGATGAGGGAGGAGATTCAAAAGTCAATTTATTCCCCAATGCTTCTTCCCTCTGGAGCTCTCAAATCAAATGGAGCAGTGGAATTCAAAAGGTTTCAATGACCGGCAGCATAGCTGGTGAGTCATATCAAAAGGAAGCTCAAATTCAGAAGATATCGATTGATTTTCAGATAAATTCGAAAGATTTCAACAACATGTATATTATTCAATTGCGACGATGGAAAACGAATGGCTGAAGACCCAATTTTGATTGTTTTAGATGCATTTTTTTTCAATAAATACAGTATTCTTTTTGCTTTTCGGGATGAAAAAGTACCCACCCTGCTAGCAATCTCCGGATTCACATTCAGGTCATCCGTAATGAGCACATTCTTTCTGGAACGACTTCTGTCCGCCATATTCAGCGTCATTTTGCGATGCGTTTTGGATTCGGTGGAGTGCGGACGGAATATCATTCGATGCGTCATCACTGATTGGGCTGACTGGAAATGATTTTTTTTTAAAATTAGGTTCTCTCCTTTGTTGAGAATGAGGAACAAAATTCGAGGAAAAAATATTTATATTTTGAAACTGTTAAACAATTTTAAAAAATTGTTTTTTTTTTGAAATATTTTCTACGGAACGATTATTCAGAATAAAATCTGCAAAATCTTGAAAAAATATAATTTTTTTGAAACCGAAATTTTTGAAAAATTAAAAAAAATCACCATAAATCCAGGCTGCTGAACATAGAGATGTGGACGGTAGTTCTTGTTATAGGTCATTTCGTTGATCTCGAAAATTTCGTTTCCCAGATAGAGGGACATTCTGGAATAGTTTTGGAGGTTTTTGGAAATTCGGAGTTAGATTTTGTAATTAAAAAAAAAAATTATTATCGGAAAAATTTTGGGATGTATAAAAATGTATTAAAAATGTAAAAATATGTTGAAATTTTTTGAAAAAATTTTGAAAATTGAAAAAAAAAATCAATTTTCCGATCGAAAAAAATTTTTTTTTCAATTTTTCACACCGAATTCGGAAAATTAAAAAAAAAAAATCCAAAAAATTTAAAAAAAACTACTTATTGAAAAACTGATTTCCGATCCAAAAACACTTTTTTTAATTGAAAAAAATTATCCAATTTTAAAAAATTTCAAAAAACTGATTTCTGATCCAAAAATACCTTTTTTAATGAAAAAAAAAAAAAATAATATTTTCACATTTTTTAAAAAATTCAAAAAAAAATTGCAAAATTCCACCAACGTTCCATCATCCCACTTGACAATTTTCGCATTGCTCTCTCTGATTTCCTGTCCATTCTCATCGATTCGAGTTCTCCAGCGAATAGTATTTTCCACCTGAATTAGGGGATTTTAAATGGGAAAAAAAATTAAAGTAAAATAAAAATAAAAATAAATTTTTTTTTACACTTTCCAAAATCTTTTAAATTTCAAAAAAATAGTTGAATGTATTGAACTGTGTTTCTGTTCTTCTGCTCTAAAAAACCTCCAAATTGAATTTAATTTAAATTAAAAAAAAAAAATTAATTTTACACTTTCAAAACCTCTATATAAATTCTCTTTCCACATATAAAAACTGTTCTCCTAGGTGGTATTTCATCGAAAAAATAAGAAAATAATAAAACCTTCAAATTGAGCTGAATTATATTCAATTTAAGTAAAAAAAAAATTTACAATTTCACCACCTCGCTATAACTTTCCTTCCACATATAAAAAATTATTTTCGTACGGATTTTTTCATCGAAAAAAAGTCAACTAAAACCTTCAACTTGAGTCGATTCTTTCCCTCCTGATCCGATTTGACTTGCTCATCATCTCCCTCCGGCTCATACTCATTCTCATCGAACGGATGGGTGGCCACTGACAAAAAGTTGGGCATTCTCACGAAATACGGTGGATCCATTGTGTACTCCACGTTCACTCGGCCACAGTTCAACTGGAAAAATATTGGGGATTAATGGGTGGAAAATTGAATTTTTTTAGTTTGTGAATGTTAAAAATGGTAGAAAAAAAAAGTTAAAACTGGTAAAAAAAATGGAAAATTTCTGAATAAAATCTGTTCAATAACTGAAAGTTTGAGAAAATTCAGTGAAAAATGGGAAAAAAAATGAAAAAAATTTTTTTTCAGTTTCAAAAAAATTATAAAAAACCATTTTTACAGGGTGCGCAATAATTATTGCAACGGATTCAAAGCATCATAACTTTGTGAAAAATTCAAAAATCCCTTAGATATCATGACATTTATAACTTCAGATGCTATTAATTCTGAATATGTCAAAAGTTTTCCAAAAGTCCTCCTTGCGCCTTGATGGCAGCCTTCAGACGCTTCGGGTATGCCATCATGACGTCACGCAGGCATTTTCAAATGTTTCGTCCCAGGTCTTCTGGAGAACTGCCTTCAGAGCGATCACACTTGGATAGTTTTTTGTGCGAACTCTATGGGTCAAATATCCACACACTTAATTGACCATAGGGTTCAAGTTGGGGGAGTGAGCGAGCCTTTTCTGAAAGGTGTTGAACCCCAAAAATCAACCTTAGCGTACTCATGAGTTTCTTTGGCGCTGTGAGCAGGAACTCCGTCCTTTTGGGACACCCAATGATGATTTTATAATGCGAAATGTACCACAGAATCACCTCGTTTTTTATTTCGCATTCGAATCATAATTTTCGCTCCTAAATCAACGGTAATCAGTGGAGCTTCACCATTTTCGGTGATTACAGAAAACAGCCTCACAGAAACAGGATGAGAAGTCGTAATCAGAATTTTTCCTTTCTGACAGACTGATTGAATGTCCTTGTCTAATATTCTGTGTTTTTAGCCGTTTTCGTTGGCTCCAACAGAAAATATCTTCTTATCAGTGAAGAGTTCTCATGTCATTGCCCGAACGCGTGACTCGACAAAAGGATTCGCGATTTCTTGAGTCCTAGTTCTTTGTTTTCATCAGACAGAAATGCTCGTTTGTGAATTTATATAGCTTGAGACCCAGTTTCTGCATGACGATGCTTCGTATCGAACTTTCGGTGATTTTGAATCTAGTAGAAGCTTTTTCATGCTCCGTTCCGGATTTGGCTTGATTCTCTTTCAAGCTTCTCGAACGACCCGTTCAGTAGGAACAGAAACCCGATAACCCGTTCTTTAATGGCCCTTATCAATTCAAACAGATTTGAACCAATTTCCATTTCAATGAACGAGTACGTAGGGCAAACTGAGCATTTTAGTGAATGGTACTTTTGCTTGAAAATTTTACTGATATGGGTACGGGATGGAAAAGCGGCCACCATTTCCTTCAAACACAACATTGAAAGACGAAAATTGGTAGAACTATATAAAATTATGCGGTTTTTTTGAAAAACAAAACAAAAATTGGATCCGCACCGTGTGGATCCACAAAACCGTACGCAAAGTTACGTTGCAATAATTATTGCGCACCCTGTATTGATGAATCTGATAAGCTTTCTCCGAGTCTGGTAGAAAATCAATTTTTTCCATTTGATAAATACGCTACTTCTTTTTGGACAATAGTTTTATTTTTATCGTTGAAAAATCAAATTTCAATGATAAAAATTGATTTCAAAAAATTATCTGATTGAAACACGGTGTCCCAAGGTGGAAAAATACCGTAAGAAATTTGAATCGAACTGCAAACAACTGCAAAACAAATTCAAATTTCATGCTCTCTTGCGCTCTCCTCTTTTCGCACACTCTCTCGCTGGTTCAGTGGGGCGCGCTTGCATAGCTCGCATCGTTTTGGCTTGAATTCCAAAGTTTTTGTGTTTTTAGGGTTAAAAAAGAAATTTATTCGAAATCTGTTCTATGGCTCTTGTACTTTATTGTAAAACCCATCTGTTAATTATAAATTTCAAACAGGGGAAAATGTTTTCGAAAAGTTATTAGAGAGATGCGATTAAACCGAAAAATGACTATTTCTACGCTATTTCAGACATTTTTTGTCTGAAAACTGCTGTAATACGAAGTTTGCACCTTACTTTCTCATATTCTGTTCAAAGTTTTATGAAATTTTCTATCTGAATATTGAAAAAACGGTTTATTCTGAAAACCACTGTTCCTTCAATAACTTTTCGGGGATAATTTTTTATACTCATTTTTTGCTATCGATTCGTGCGTTTTTCCCTTCTCTAAAACAACCATAGAACATAATTCAAGAAATTTAATTTTAAAACGGTTAAAACGGCCATAATCTGATTATGGGGGGGGCGTGGCCTAACTCTCTCCACGGTGGGCCGAAGAGAGTGCGAGACGACGAGAGAAAACACTTCACGCGCAAACTGCACACTTTTTGAATTTTCGCTGCACACTTTCTTGTTGGCTACGGTACGTATTTCTCGCCGCGGGACACCGTGATGAAAATATTAAATTTTTTAAACCGCTCCTTCTAAAAAAAACAAAAAAAATTATCAGTTTCAAAAAATTTCAAAACTCAACGAAAAATTTTTATAATTTGATTCTATTTTTGATACGTCGTTAACAAATTTTAAACTTTATCTCTCTGTGAATGCATTAAAAATTCACCAAAAAATCTAAAAATCAACGAAAAAAAATCCTTAAAAAAAAGAGCACTACCTCCACATCATGAACGAGCTCCTTATCATCCTCCAGCTCTTGCTCATAGTGCTCTTCCAGTTCATCCGGATTGGCCATCACAATTCCCTCCAACTCAACTTCAGAATCGCTTTTCTCTTCTTTTTTCACACAGATCATCTTCTCCTTGGGCTCTCCGTCGTCCGATTCGAAATCCGACATTTCACCGAAAAGTGTAACCTCCGAAATGGAGGCCTGCACCGGCGGCTTCACCTCGTGCTCAGAATCATCCGAATACTATGGAAAACGAAAAAAAAATTGAAAATTTTTTTAAAAATTGAAAAATTCACAAGTAATGTGTTTTTGGTTAGGCTTTGAGAATTTTCTATAAATTTGGTCACTGATAGTTTCGACGTCGCTGATTCTGACTTCAGATTCAGAATTTCTGTAATTGATTTCATTTTTGAGAAAAGATGTGTCAAAGCCATTTTCAGTGCTATTTCCCACCATCTTTTCACGTGTTTACGTGTCGACATTTTCGATAGTTACGAAATAGTGGAAAAAATAGCACTGAAAATGGCTTTGACACACCTTTTCTCAAAAATGAGATCAATTACAGAAATTCTGACTTCAGATTCAGAATCAGCGACGTCGAAACTATCAGTGACCAAATTTATAGAAAATTCTCAAAGCCTAACCAAAAACACATTCCTTGTCAGCAAAAAGTACCGTAACCGTCTTCAACGAAATGAGAGTTCTCTCCCCATCGGACTCCTCTCCTGACAACAATTCTCTCTTCGAAATGGGAGCATAGGAGGAGGATTCAGAAGAGTCTTGCACTGTGCGCACAGTAGTTGAGTCACTTCGGTACGTCGGAGTTTCTCTTCAGATTACTCGGTCAAGTCACAATAATTTTGAATTAGTGATAAGTGATAAAAGATATCGAAACAACTACCAATTGTGGTTAATCTTTTTCTAATAGTGTTGATCCAGTGAAACAGTAAAAAATTCAAATCTGCTGTATTAGAAATAGGATCCTTTCGATTGCGACTATTTGTCTGTTCATTTTATCACTTTTCTTATCATTTTGATAGTATTTTCAAATGTTTTTGCGAAAAAAATCGTCAATATTAAAGAAAAAACGGAAAAATAAAAAATACATTGGAAACGATATATTGTTTGATTTTCTCAATAAAGAAAGGGTTTTTCAAGGGAAACAGTAGAATAATTAATTTTTAAATTTCGAAAAATTTTTTATATAATTTTTCAGATTTTTTTACAAGCAATTTTTTTTTAATTTAAAAAAAATCAAATAAATCCCAAAAATTACCCTTGAACCGAAACACTCATAGACTCCACCACAGAGCTCTTGGAGAGCACATTCTCGGAGCTATTGGAGCTCGAGCTCACCGTATTTTCGGTGCTCATTGGAGAGCTCATCTGGAAATTCTCAAAACTTGAAAAATAGGTGAAAATATGGAAAAAATGGAAAAAAAAATTGAAAAAAGTTCAAATATCGTCTAGAAGTTCACCAAAAAATTGGAAAAATTGAAAAAAATTCAAAAAATTCCAAAAAAAATAATTTCTTATTTTTGAAAAAAAAGGAGAATAATTAGCGAAATGAACAAACCAATAAATTAATAATTCTGTGGGGGGAAAAATACAAAAAATTCAGGAAATTCTGCATAAAATTACAAAAAAATGCATAAAAATCGGGAAAAATGGAGATACTGGGGGAGAAAAATACCGAAAATTCATGAAAAATAAATGGAAAAAAATTGGAAAAAATGGGCGGAGCCTATTTTTTCATTTTTTCATGAGCATTTGACGAAATTGCTCATTGGAGAGCGATTTTTTGGGCTGATTTGTAGAGGTTGAGGGCTCCGAGGTGTCCATGGCGTCGGGGCGAGCAGCGGCCGGTTTCGCGGCTGCAAATAGGCTCATTTTGGCTGGAATTGGGTGGATTTTGAGGGAAAATTGATTTTTTTTTGTGTTATGAAAATTATTTTTTTGTTATAAAAAATTTGTTTTCTGTGATTTTTTTTTTGCATTTTTTCCAATTTGAAAAAATTTAAATAAAATTTTTCCAGATTTTTTCTTTCAGATTTTTCATCGAAAAGAGCTCAAAAACATTGAAAATAAGGAAAAAATAAATAATTTTTTTCAGAATTTTGGAAAAATTGAAAAAAAAAATTCTGTTTCGCTTTTAATGATAAATTCCAACTAATTTTTGTTTAAAAATAATACCAACAGTGCAAACACTTAAAGAATTGACTTTAAAAAGTTGTATGATCAGAAAATGTTCAGATGACTATTTTAAAAAATTGGGAAAATTATGAAAATTATATCGATTTTTCTTCGTTTAATTTTATGAAAAAAGGCAATTTCATAAAAAAGTGCATTAAAAATTTTTTTTAATTTTTTTCCGTTTAAACTATTTTTTTAAAGATAAGAGTTCAGAATGAAGCAATATTCTTTTTCGAAACGATAAAATTTTTAAAAAATCTGAAATTCACTATGAGATCTTAAATTTTTAAAAATTCTGATTTTCTAAAAAAAAAATTCAATAATTTAAACAATATGAAAAAATTCCAATTTTTCCGATTTTTTCACTATTTTTTATGTACTTTTTCCTTTTTATAATAAAATTTTCCATAAAAGTTGATTAAAAAAACAAAAAATAAATAAAAAAGAGCCCTCACCAAGAGCCCTAGGCAACAACTGCAATTTGGCGGCATGTCCGACTCTCGGTCCCTCCGGATCCGCCTTCTTCACTCCTCCCTTTTCATTCTTTCTCGGCGGATCCGAAAGAGCCACATTGAGCTCTCGCTCACGGAGCATCAGTGGCTCCGTGGAGCTCACACACTTCTGAGCATCCGCTTCTGACGAGTACTCAATGTAGGCCATTCCCTTTGGTTTTCCGTCTCGATGGGTCACACGGCGGACTGAGGTGATTGCGCCGAATTTCGAGAAGAGCGTCTGGAGAATTTGGATTGAAAAATCTTTTTTTTTGTATTTTTGTTGAATTTTTTTAAAAATTACCAGCCTGCTGGGGCGGCTCACGCCGCCTCAGCATGGCTGGAAGGTTATTCAGAAATTTTCACGTGAAAATGTTTGTATAGGTGGTTCATTCGGTAGCACGTTTGTCTATCGTTCAAAAGGTCGCTGGTTCGACTTTTGTCTACTTCACGTTATTTCTTTCGTTCCCCTACATGCACAGAGTTGACTACTCATACATACATACATACATACACACACAAACATTCCCCAACAGGATTTTAAATATAAGAAAGATTTTTGTGAATTTTGAAGTTGAAATGGATGGGAAATTTATTGAAAATTGTGTAAATTTTTGGATTTGTTCAAATATTTTTATTGAAATTTTTAGAACTTTGATTACAGGGAAAATGAGAAAAAACGAAGTAAATTCACAGAGAAACAGAAAAAAATTGTTTTTTAATTAAATCTGCTTATCGAACCGAATTTTGAAAAGACCGTCTCTAAAAGAACTTGGATGGAAAATTTTTTTTTAATAAAAAACTTTTTTTTTTGAATTTTTTCGTGAATTTCAGAGTTCAGCTGACTGAAAATTATCTAAATTTTTGGATTTTTTCAAATATTTTTTTGAAAGTTCTAGAACATCGATTAACGGGAAAATAAAAAGAAAATGAAGTAAAAAAACAGAATAAAAACCTTTTTTCAAAAAAAAAAATCTACAATTTCAAACTTCTCATAAAATTCCAATAACCAACCAATTTTACTAACATAATGCTTTTTTAATTAAAAAAAAATCCCCTTTGCTCACCTGAAGTTCCTCGTCGGTCGCTTTAAAATCGACATTTCGAACGAAGACTTTCGATTTTTCGAGTCCTGTGGCGTATTTGAAACCAGTTCTTTTCTCCGGATCATTGATTGACACCTGGAAAAATTTTTTGGATTTTTAGAAAGTTTTTTAATAAGGGAATGGTCAGAGCAGTACCTAGGTGTTTCCGTATGAAACGTATCATTCGAAAGCAAATTTTACGAGGATTCAGAATCTGTATTCAATTTTCCCTGAATGGCTCTGGGAGCCGAGATACAGACGTTCAAAGCTCAAAACATGTAATTTTGTGAAAATTTTTCTGTGGAAATTCAACTATATATTTTGGTATGGTTTGAAATTCTACATCGAATCATGTAAAATCAATACTATTACAACGAAATTAAAAAATAATAAAAGTTTACAGTTTCAAATGGTGGTGAAAATGTAAAATCTTGTTTTGGGTGAATTCCTTGAATTGTCTTGTAAAAAATATTGTAAAAATGTGGGCGGATCCAATTATTTGCAAAGTACGGCACCGGTTTTCTGCAACATTGCCGCACATTATTTTTGTCATCATTTTCATCAAATTTTTATTGATTTTTTCAATTTTTCCTTGTTTTCAGGCGTTTTTCTGTCCAAATGAAAGGAAGTTATCAAAAATCACTAGAAATCACACTGAAATTGATCTACAGTAGGCTTGTGATCAATTTTCAGTGAAAAGTTCGATTTTGAGTGATTTTTTGATAATTTCCTTTCATTTGGACAGAAAAAAGCTTGAAAATGAGGAAAAATAGGTAAAATCAATGAGATTTTGATGAAAATGATGATAAAAATAATGTGCGGCGAGGTTGCAGAAAACTGGTGCCGCACTTTGCAAACAATTGGATCTACAAAGTATACGGTAGCGTCCGGAATTCGATATTTTGACCATATATGGCCTAAAATGGTTTTCTAGGCCATACCTATTTTGACAATAAATTGAAATTAAAAATCGCAAAAAAAAAAGAAAAAACCCACAAACATAGGCCTTCCCCTAACAGGCACTCTATCCTTAGAAAGAGCCTTTCTAGCCAGTTGCTCCGTCTCGAGCACAACATATGCGAATCCCCGGTGAGTGTGCTCCGAGTGAGCCTTCCTCGCGAATCTCACTGAAGCTACGCCCTCGATCGCCTGTCTGACGTCGTCTTCTGTAGTCGTAAAGTCGAGATTCGAGATGAAGACGGTGCGAGCGTCTTCTGTTCCAGGAAGAGCTTTCGTGACGGGTGGAGCCGGAGCACTGACCGGAGGGGGCGGGGCTTGAGCCGAAGAGGTGGAAGAGGAGCCAGAGGAGGAAGATGAAGACGTGGCAGAAGAAAGGGAGGACGGAGATGGTCTTTTCAGGGTCGTCGGGGGAAGAGGCGCTTTGAATCCTGGAAAAGGTGGGGTTTGGAGAGAAAAAGAGATTTTTGAAGGAAAAAATGTGGAAAATTATGAAATTTTCAGTAAAAATGAGAAAAAAATACTAAAGTTTAAAAAAATTGGTGATTGAATAGAAAAAATTGCAAAACTTTAAAAAAAATCAATTTTTTTTCCGTTTCAGTAAAACTTAAATCAAAAATCTGGTGAAAAATATAACTCAATACGCTGTCTTTTAGCTCGATAAATGTGTCAAATTTTAAAAATAAAAAAAGGTGAAAAGAAAAAGAAAAATGATAATTTTTAGCTGTAATTTTACAAATTTTCTGATTTGTTCAAATATTTTTTTTGGAAAATGGATAGCAATTTTAGCTGAATTAATTCAAATTTCATATTTTTTGTATAAAAAAATTATTTTTTTAATAATAAAAATATTACAGTTTCACAAAAACTTATAATTTTTAGAAAAAAAAATGTTGCTGATTTTTCACAAACGTACATTTTAATAAAAATGTTTTTTTTAATGATTTTTGGTGATTTTAGGTGATTTTTCTTCCTTTTTTGTGCTGAAAATTCAAAAAAAAATCGAAAAAATTGCTTATTTAACATTTGGAAATTGCATCTTTCAATATTTAATTTTTGAAATTAAAAAAAAATAATTATTCTATATTCACAATTTTATATAATTTTATCAATATTCAATCATTTTCTATTCAAAAAAAAGTCTAACCTCCATCCTTCTTAACCTTCTTCTGACTGGGCTCTCCACCAGCCGTCGCCACCACCGCCACCTTCGGCTTCACCACCACCACCTTCTTCTGGGGTCTCGCTGCTCGGTGAGCCACCTGCGAGTTGATCTTCTCGAGCACCGAGTCCAAATCAGCCAGTGAGCCCTCCTCCCGTTCGTATTGAATGTAATAAGTGTAGATCTCATTGATATTATCCGACACCGAGTTGAGGGCCTTGGTGAGGTACTGACGGGCGTGCTCCTTGTCTCCGAACTGTCTCTCCAGACGAACGACTTCTATCCATCTGGCGGCGAAACGACCGTCTCCGGCTCCCAGGATCTCTTTCCAAATGTTACGGGCCTAGAATATGAGAGAAAATTATTCCCTTTTTTTGTGTATGTATGTTGAAAATTTTAAATTAATAATAGAATACTGATTAAAAAGATAATGATAAATAATTTTTTATCCACAAATATCATTTTATTGAAACTGAATTTTTTTTCAGAATTTCACAATTTTTAGCATATTTTTTTTCAAATTTTTAGCTCTAAAATAAGCATAAAGAGCACATTGAGCTTTCTAGAATTTATGAACCAGCAAATTTTTTTTTCTAATTTATCAAAATTGGCACCAACCTTATTACACTTTTACGCCAATCATGCGCACGTTTTACACCTATGGTTGAGCATACTCATTAATTTATAATTTTTTTTAATCAATGAATATCATTTTGTTGAAACTGAATTTTTTCAGAAATTTTTACAATTTTTTGCTCCTAATTTTAGTTTTACTAAAATTATGGTGCATTTTCGAAAAATTGGCCTAGAATTCCAAATTTGGACCAACTTCTTTCAACAAAAATACCAAAAAACTTGAAAAAACAAGGAAATCTGATTAAAATCATCTGGTTTTGGGCTTCTAGAGTTTTTAGGCCAGCGTTGGAAGATTCTTTGCCGTGAATAATATCAAAAAATTATTTGATAATGTACTAAAAACTCAGTGAAACTGAAATTAAATTCAAGAAATTGTAAAAAAAATTCAGTTTCAAAAAATGATATATTCATGGATAAAAAATTATGCTCATTTTCGTGATAAAAAAAATGATGTTGAAAAAAAATAATTCGTATTGATTGATTGAATCACTTTCACACTTTCGGCAGCAAAAAGAGCTCATTCTTGCTCTTTTATGCTCATTTTTATATTGAAGAAACCTTTATCTGCTAAATTTTAATTGATTATCAAGTTTTCAGTGCAATGTCGCTGAAAATTAGCTTATTTTTGCTCTGTTTAGATCATTTTTTAAATAAAAAATACTGATTTAAATTTCGGACCATATTTTACTTGTTTTTGCACATTACCTTCAGAAAAATTCAAAATAATTTTTTTAATTCAATTTTTCTGAAAAATAGCTCATTCTTGCTCTTTTCTGCTCATTTTCCCCACTAAAAATTCCAAAAATTCACCTTATTAATATCCTTCATAACCGAAGCATAAAAGTAGGCTTGCATCCTTCTAAAGACGGTGTCCGCGTCCCACGACATGGAGAACCACTCCTTGAGGATGGCGGCCCCTTCGTCGAAAATCTCGGCCATCGGGGAGAAGTCGTTGGAGCCGGCGGCCACGATGCGACGTCGGAGCAAGTAGACGTACGTTCGGTAGATGTCACGGCCCTCGTCCGCAGTGCTGTGAGTTCCAGTATATTTTTTTCTGATTTTATCGAGTTAATTTTGTATTTTGGAGGGTATTTCGTGTATTTTTGAATGGTTTTGAAATTTTAAAAAATTAGAAAAATATGGTCTTTTGTTATTTAATTTGATTTTAGAAAAAAATTTTTTTTTTGGTGTTTTAACATTATTTTGATTTTTTTTAAAATTATTTTGAAGTTTTTAGCACGATTTTTAATTAAATTTTTTTTTCAGCTTTAACAAAAATCTTCAAAATTAAAAAATTAGTTTTTTATTACAATTTTTTTGGATTTTTTAAATTTTCCCAAAAAAATCACTCACTTTATAATATTATGCTTGGCCTTCTCCCAGAGCTCATCAATCTGCTCATCGGGCATTTTGGCTCTTTCGAACGCCAAAAGAGCTTGCTGATGGAGCACGAAACTGTACGGACAGTGGCGGATTGCTCTTTTGTACACTTGCACCGAGATCTGAACAGAGAAAATCTCATTTTTAGGGAATTTTGTCCTATGAACGAGTATCATAGGAAAAATTGAAACAAATTTTTTGATTTTTTGAAAGTGTAATTTTTTTTTTTTTTGAAAATTTTGATGTTATAGAAATTGAGCGGAATTGGTAGATTTTTTCAGTTTTTTTTTCAAATTTTCAAATTTTTGATGATAATTCATCTAATCTCGTCAGAAAAATCATAGAATTTCAAAATTTCGTGCAAAAAATACGAAAAAATCGATGAAAAACAAGAAAAATTATGAAAAATTTAAAAAAATTTCAGTTTCAAAAAAATTCCCTATGAAAAATATAATTTTTGAAAATTATTGTCTTGAAGTAATATGTTATCAATAATTTATTTTTTATCGTAAATTTTTTTGAAATAGTAAAAAAATTATAGAATTTTCAAAATTTTGTTCAAAAAACACGAAAAAAAAACAAAAAAAAATTATGAAAAATCAAAAAAAATTAACTTTTTAAAAACTTTTTCAGTTTCAAGAAATTTCCAGTAAGAAAAAATGATTTTTTGAAAAATATTGTCTTACAGTAATATGTTATCAATAATTGTGAATCAGAAAATTAATGCATGACTATGGTTGAAAATTTTGAAAAATAATTTATTTTTTATCGTAAATTTTTTTGAAATAGTAAAAAAAGTTATAGATTTTTCTTAAAATTTTGAAAAATTTACATCTGGAAAACAATTTTTTATTAACTTTTTTTCGTAATTTTTGCTATTTTTTGTGATTTTTTATTGATTTTATGATAATATAATTATAAATATGCATGATTACGGTCTAATATTTTTAGCTTTTCTATATTTTTTATTGCTAACTTTTTGAAATAGTAAAAAAATTGGATTTTGCTCATTTTTTTATAGTTTTCAATGTTAAAAAAATACACTTTTTCCATTGAAAACTATAAAATTAAAAAAAATCAAAAAAACCTTTGGCAACTTGAGCGTATTATCCGTCCACTCTCCATAGGCACTCCACGCATGCTCATCATCATGAAACTCGCTGACCATCCTCTCATGAGCATTCTGCACCCTCGCAGGCATCCCACTCTTCACCTCGAACTCCAGGTACCTCTTCAGGCCCTGTTTCTTCGTCGTCGGCTCCTCGATGATCGTCTCGAACTGATCCAGCTGCTTCTTCAGCTTCATCGTCCCGTCGAACAGCTTCTTGAGCTCGGCGAGCTGGTCCTGCTGCTGGAACTCTTCGCAGAACTGCTCGGCGTTCTCGAGAATCTCCTCGAGTTGGGTCGTCGCACAGCGGAGGGATCGTTGGTAGAGAGAGATGACGTGCGAGGTGGCACGAGCGAAATTGGGAGTGTTTTTGAGAGCTGGAATGGGGGGAAATAGTAGAAAGTGGAAGGGAAAAAGGGGTTTTTCGTAGGAAAAAAAATTTAAATTTTTTAAAAATTTTGAAAATTGAACCAAATGAAAAATATGAAGAAGATCTGGGTGAAATTGGAATATCAAAAAAATAAAAAATAAAATTTCGCGGAACAAATTGAAAAAAAAAATTAAATCCAGTTTTTTTTCAAAAAATTGAGGTCGAATTCGATAATGAATTGAGTATAATATTGACAAATTTGAATCTTAGAAATTAGTGAAACTGTAATTTTTATACATTTTTTTAATGATTTTTCAGTGCATTTGCAATCGAAAAATTATAAAAAAAAATTACTGTCAAATTAATCAAATGTGGACATGATTCGAATGTTCACATTTGATTAATTTGACAATAGATAATTCTGAAAGAATTGATTTTTAATTTTTTTTTTTTTTTTTTTTTTTTTTGGGAATTTACGATTAGTTAGAAAAAACTTGGATTTTTTTTTCTAATATAGGAGAAAATTAATAAATCCGATTTTTATAATTTTTATCTGATTTTTTTAAATTTAATCAATTCTTCATCAAAAAAAAAAAATTAAAAAACCAACTTTTCAATCTCTCGGTCTCCAAATCGAGATAAATGAGCCAAACGTGTCCTCCCGAATCGTATCGTCCACCAATCGCAGTGAGCGCTTGCTCGCAGAGCTGCAAAAAAATTTGAAATTTTTTTTACAGTTTCAAAATTTCTCAAAGTCTCTTCAATATAATATTAAAACATTCTGTCGTGTTGGTAAGATGAGCAATTTTACAAAAATGTTTCAAAATTTTTAACGAAAAAAATTATGTTTCAATTCTCTTCAATATTTCCACAAAATGTATATTTTACCAATTCTCTCTATTTCGAAATAAACCTCTCTGGCAGATTCCAAATTGAGTTTCTTGGTGAAAAAGATGCGTTTCACCCAAATCGCCACGTCATTCTCATCAAACAGTGCTCTTTGGAACATTTGATCGAACTCCTCAGCCGATACTTGGTTTTTTTCAATTGCATCTCTGAAAAAATCAATAGTTTTGAAGAAATGTATTGATTTTTCTTGAAAATTCGAAAATTTTGCCTGAAAACTGATAAATTCTTATGTTTCTGTGGAAAATCATGAAAAAAGTATGAAATTTAATTGATTTCGCTGCTGAAATATGAAACATTGATGGAAAATCCGAGAATTTAGGCTATAAACTAATAAAATCTTCAGTTTCTGAGAAAAATCATGGAAAAATCATAATTTCCATTGATATTCGAGTTAAATTTATTGTTTTTTTATGATTTTTCATGTTAAAATCGCTTTTTAAACTAATTGTTAGCTGAAAAACTGGAAAATCGATGAAAAATCGAATAATTTGAATGAAAATTGATAAAAATTTTTAATTTTGGAGAAAATCATGAGAAAATCAATATTATTATTGATTTTTGGGTGAAAATTATTAATTTTTACGAAATTTCATAAGAAATTTGCTGTTAGATCAATTTATGGCTGAAAAAACTGGAAAATCGATGACATATCGAATAATTTGGATGAAAATCAGTAAAAACCCCTATATTTTGGGAAAAATCATTAACAAATCACATTTTTCATTGATCAATAGGTGAAAATTAGTAATATGTACAAAATTCCATGATAAAATCCGGTTTTTAATCCATTTTCACTTGAAAAACTTGAAATTTTGTGGAAATCCGATTTTTCATGAAAATTCTACAAAATTCTTCAATTTTTGATTGAAAATCACCGAAATATCTCATTTTCTAACGGAAAATATGCCTTTTCCACCATTTTTCAACGATTTCTAATGAAAATCCACTATTTTTCCAGTTTTTCATCAAATTCCTGATAAATCTCAAATTTTCCATCCAAAAACTGACTGAAGCCAATAGACCCAATTCGCCGCATTCAACGGCGCCCATTTCACATATTCCTTTCGCTTGATTTCGAGCTGAAAACAAATTTCCAATTTTTTGAAATTTTTCTTCAGTTTTCAAACAAAACCTCTTCAAAATCGCCATTCTTTCTCAACAACATCAGCATTCGATTAGCCAGTGGGATGTTTCGGTCGTCGTCGAGCAGCTGAAATTAGAAAAAAGTAACTTTTTCATGATTTTAGAAATTCTCATGAAAAATCAATAAAAACGCACTTTTTTCTTGACCTCGGTGATCTGTTCGTCATAATCCTCCATCGCCGAGTCATCAGAAGCGCTGTCCATGTCGACGTCGGCCATTTTCAGTGAAAATTCAACAGTTTTGACTGAAAAAATGACAAATTTCAGTTGAAATTTTTTCGAAAATGTTACGAGTCCAGTGGAGCGCACTTGCTGACTGGGGGCGGGGCCATGGAGGAAAGGTTGGAATTCGTTAAAATTGACAGAAAAAGGTGGAAATTGAAGTGGGAAGGTGTGAAAATATTGATTTTTGATGTGAAAATAATGTGAACGACAAAAATTTTAATGAAAAAAGTTGGTTTTTTCAGGTTTTAATGCATTTTTCTATTTTTTCGAATTAAAATCAATTTTCTTGGACATTCTTTGATTTTTTGGTTAATTTGTAATTTTTAAACTAATTTTCAAATAAAAAAGGCCATTTTATTTATATTTCTGCTTCAAATCTATCACAAATCTGGAAAAGTAAGAAAAAATCTGAAAAAAGTGTCTGAAAATTTTGAAAAATACAAATTTTTGGAAAAGTGTGCATTCTGCCGCGATAGTGTTTGCAGATTGGGTGATTTTCGAAAATCAAAATTCGAAATTTTTGCCCTAAAATTTCAGATTTTCGTCGATTTTCAGCGAATTTCCTGCATTTTTTCGGTTGTTTTGTCGAAAAATCAATAATAAAATCAATATTTTCACAAAAAATAGTGAAAAATCCATGGAAAATCGTTAAAAATCCCAAAATATTCCCCAAAATCCTTTTTTCCTGAAAAATACTGTTTTTTTCAGCTTTTCCAGATAAAAAACGCTCAAAACCACAACTCAAGAAGCTCATTTATTCATCTTTGTTCGAAAAATACAATATTTGTTCAAATTATCCAAAAAAGAGCAAAAAAAGTGAATTTCATCACATCGAATCGGAAAAAATCAAAAATCAGAAAAATCATCAATAAATAGTCAGTTCCATTGGAAAAGTGAATTAAGTTACAAGTTTTCCATAAAAATGTTTTGTTTTTACTGCTCCAAATTGGATTTCCAGAATCCAACAGTAGCGTCGGCGGAGGCGGTGAAGAGCATATTTCTCGACGTGCACATGTCGTTGATGCCTTCTTGATGCGCTTTTGAGTACTGGAAAATGGGGAAAATTAGAAAAATTAGGTAAAAATTAGAAAAATAGGTACCTCTTCCACAAATCGCATGCGATTTCCATTGGCAACGTCCCAGAATCGCAAAGTGCCCTCTTTGCAGGCGGAAACTAGCATTTCCTTGGATTTTGGCTGAAAATTTGGATTTTAGAGCATATTTATGATAAAAAACTTGAAAATTTCGAGTTTTAGCACTAAAATTATGAAAAATCATCGAAAAATCAAATTTTCAATGATTTTTTTGCTCCAAAACTTACTCCAAATCCAGCCAGACTCTGAATGTACTGCTGGTGGGCTCTCAGCTCCAAGTGCTCACGGGTTCCCGATTTCAGTGAAAATTTCATAATGTTCTGTAAGAAATATTGATTTTTTCAATTATTTGACTGAAAATAGTTGAAAAAGTTGATATTTTTGAAAAAAAATGGAGAGTTGTTTACGAGAAGTACACGAGTTTTGCATTTTCTAGGCCATCAGTAGTTTTCATTGATTTTCAGTGTAAATTTCTTGGTTTTTTTCGAAATTCCTTTATTTTTCTATTCTCTATAACAAAATATAGAGAATAGAAAAAAGAAAATAAAAGGAATTTCGAAAAAAAAAATGAAATTCACACTGAAAATCAATGAAATCCTACTGATGGCCTAGAACATTCAAAAACTAGTGTACTTCTCGTGGACTTTAACTTACCAAATCCTTGCTGGCCGTGTACAAATGTCCATTCAGTGGCAGTACCGACGTCACATTATCATAATGAGGGGGCGTGTACTCGCACTTGGACTCGATGACTCCAGTGCCCACGCCCACTTCGTACTCTTTGACGTAGTGATCGCGAGAGCCGGTGTAGGCGAGAATGCTCCCTTCGGGGGTCATTGTGGTTCTGGAAATGGGGGTATTGTAGGAGGTGGAAGAGAAAAAGTTGCAAAAGTTAGGCCAGATTTTGGAAATTTTGATTTTTCTCAATTTTTCTTTGTTTTTTTTGGAGTTTTGTGGTTTTTTCGATATTTTTCAGTCAATTTTGCCTGAAAAATGTCGAAAAAATCACAAATTTCAAGAAAAACAACGAAAAATCGATAAAAAAACCAAAAAATCCGGTTTCTGGCCTAACTTTTGCATTTTTTCTCTTCCAAGAAAAAAAAATGCAATTTGCAAAGTGCGGCATGGTT
Source organism: Caenorhabditis imperialis (assembly GCA_963572205.1). Lineage (NCBI taxonomy): Eukaryota > Metazoa > Nematoda > Chromadorea > Rhabditida > Rhabditidae > Caenorhabditis > Caenorhabditis imperialis. The sequence goes on along the minus strand of OY751542.1, from coordinate 2,764,126 downwards.
TTTTGCAAATTTTGAAGATAGTCTTAGCATTCGAGTATTGTAAAAGTAACCGAATTGTGGAAAAGTGTGACAAAACTAAAATTATAAGAAAAAAAATCCGTTTCAAAATTTTCATATTTTTCTTCAATATAATCTAACACTGCTGTGCATACTGCCATCTATCTGAAAATAATGGCCTAGAAAACCATTTCTAGGCCACCATTATCTTTTCAAAAAACAGTCTCACCTCAAGCAAGAAACCTCCGATTTGGGCGAGTGAGAAGCCGCATTGAGCCGGCCCAACGGCTTCCACTCCTTCAAATTCCACACTCTGACGTAGGCGGAGAAGGAGGTGAAGAGGAGCTGGCCGGTGGGGTCCACGTCGGCGGCGGTGATCAACGTCTCCAGGAACGGGATCGTGTTCTGACGGGGCATCACTTGGGAGGCGTCGATTGTGCCGCCTAGAAGTAGATGGTGATTAGGGGGTAATTAAGAAGAGGGGTAATTAGGAAAATCTAATTTCCTAATTAACCAATTAAAATCATCAATTTCATAAGCTTGTAAATTTTTTTCTGTTTCTAACAACTCATATTTCACCTATCTGTCCTTAAGTTTCTATTCCGCATGTGAGATAAATTCTCTGTCAGTAATTGCTTCAATAATTCGAACTGATATAATAAACCTAATTAGGGTAATTAATTACCCGTTAATTAACTATCAAAATATTCAATGAACTCACATCAATCTAAATAACCTCTAATTAACAATTCAAGTTCATAAGTTTCCAACCTCAGCCCATTTAACACTAATTAGTTCTTAATTACCTTCTAATTAAAAATTTAATCATCTTAATAACTAATTAACCCTCATAAACCTAATTAACACTAATTAGCCCCAAATTAACGATCGAACTATACACTTCCTATCATTTCCACTTCTCTATACGTCCCATCCATTTTAAGTAGCACTAATTACCCCTAATTACTCCCTAATCATCCCATAATCACCCACTAATTAACTATATAATTATCTTAGTGTGCAATTAACTCAAATGAACCCAATTAACACTAATTAGCCCCTAATTAACGATCCTACTACACCTCCTATCAACTCCCCTTCTCTATGACTTCCTATTTAATCACCCCCTAATCACCCTCTAATTACCCCTTAATTACCCCATAATTACCCCTAATTAACTCACCCTCATTAACCTGCCCCGAAGAGTTGAGCACCTTGACACAGATGCACTCGGGACTGCGATAGTCCCACGCCCTCGCCTCGTACATGGAGAAGGTGAAGACGTGGTTGGAGAACGGCACGAACTTCACCAGGTGCACGTTATTCGGGTGCACACCCAGGGTGCGGATCTCACGCCCCGCCTCGATGTCCCACAGTTTGGCGGTGCGGTCTGGAAATTGGAACTGTTTCATAGACTATGAATCATAGTTTTCATATCATTTTACAGAGTTTTTACAGGAATTCATTCTGATTCAATCACGATAAGGAACGCCCATTTTCAAAATCTAAAATTTAATTTTTCACTATTTTAGTAACCTGATAATAATGTTTTTTCTTTTTCTCTATAACAATACTCTCTTGTTTCAAGCGGTAAAAAAGAATTAGTACTGTTTCAACGACCTAGTAATAATCTTCCCGTATTTTCTTTATGATTTTGGAATCGCACTTACACGTTTCTCTAATTCTCTTTCTCTGCGTCTCCTTTCCTAGAGAGTATTCTAGTAACCCTAATTTTGAATTGAATGTCAAAAGATAATGAACACTGTTTCATAATTTCTGTATAGAAAAAACATAAGTAGGAATTTATCAGTACTTTTTTTTAATTAATCCTACTTCTGAATGAGATATCAAAAAATATCAACACAAAAAACAAAAGAAAAACAAAAGAAAAAATCCACTGTTTCATAATTTCAGTATAAAAATATTAGTAAGAATTCATCATTGCGTATTCTTTTTCAAGACAATGAAAACTAAATTTTCACTGTTTCAACTACAATCTGAACTATTTTTTATCTATTATAATGTTGTTATGGCTGTCTAATCTTTTTCTCATTCTCTAGAATAATTGAGAACTTAAAAAAAACGGAATTTTTCACTATTTCAACGATCTGATATGAGTTACTAATTTCCCTTCCAAACTAATCTTGAAACTACTGATCTTTATGTTTCTCTAATTCTCTCTTCTCGACACACTACTTCTCTTGTTGTCTCTCTTTCTCTGCGTCTCCTATCCTAGAGAGCATATGAGTTGGCGTGTAGCTTCTCTGCGCCTCCTTCCTCCTCTGTCTCTCTGTCTCTCTGTCTCTCTGTCTCTCTGTCTCTCTGTCTCTCTGTCTCTCTGTCTCTCTGTCTCTCTGTCTCTCTGTCTCTCTGTCTCTCTGTCTCTCTCTGTCTCTCTGTCTCTCTGTCTCTCTGTCTCTCTGTCTCTCTGTCTCTCTGTCTCTCTGTCTCTCTGTCTCTGTCTCTCTCTCTCTCTCTCTGTCTCTCTCTCTCTCTCTCTCTCTCTCTCTCTCTCTCTCTCTCTCTCTCTCTCTCTCTCTCTCTCTTCTCTGCGCCTCCCCCTCCTAGAGAGCATTCTCACCTTTGGACCCAGTGACCATGAGATTGTCGGCGACATCCACAGAGAGCACTCCCCTCGCGTGTCCCTCCAAAGTGTGCGTCCTCGTCACCACCGAGCCACGCATTCCATCTTTTACTCCTACGATTCTGCTCTGTTTTCTGCAAAAATGGGGGAATTAATATAGTGAATTGTGGTGGTGTGATTGGTGGAAATGGTGGTGGTGGTGGTGAAATAGAAGTGGGGAGATGGAAAATAGTGAAAAATTGAAAAAAGGGGTTTTTTGTGATGATAGAAGTGGGTGGGATGGAAAATCATTAAAGTTATAATTTTAGAGATTTTTAAAGATTTTTTGGGATTTTTTAGTGTTTTTGAATGAATCTAGAAGTTTTTCAATAAGAAAAAAAGTGCAAAAATCATAGAAAAATTCAAAAATTGCTCAAAAAAATTTTTTTTTTACTTTTTCAAAAACTTTTCAAATTTGAAATTATTTTCTATATCATTCGTTATTCGTTCTATGTGAGAACAACGAGTTTATAAATTTTTTTTCCAAATTTTTTTTCCAGTTTTTCATACAAAAAATGCTAATTTTGAACTGGAAAAAATTCCGAAAAAATTCCAAAAAATAAAAAAAAAATGCTAGAAATTTTCTAAAATTCCCACTACTTTTACATGCAATTTTGAGCATTTTCTGATAATTTTCAGAGCAAAATTGCTCATTTTCATTGCAAATTTCTGATTTTTGGTGCATTTTTCAGTGTTAAATGCTCATTTTTGGAGCAAATTTGTGATTTTTGGTGCATTTTTAAGTGTAAAATGATGAAATTAGTGCTTTTTCAGATGATTTTCGTGCAAAAATGATCATTTTAAGTGCAAATTATTGATTTTGAAGTGCAAAATCTGTTACTTGGTGCATTTTTTCTGAATAAAAGCTCTTTTTGTGCATTTCTAGTAAGATCTGAGCAGAAACAGTTAAAAAATCTGGAAATTTTGAGCATTTTCAGTGTAAAATGCTCATTTTTCGCTATTTTTACTGATAAAAGTTGCATTTTAACTGTAAAAACTCTCTAATTTCCCCCTACTACACTCAATATTTCATCTTTTTGTGCTCATTGTGCATTTCTTTTAGCTCCAACTCTTCTCAAACCGTGCAAATATCACTCTCACAACATTCATAAAGTGGTTAGATGCAAAAGTCACACACAGCATTCGAAATAGATCAAACCGATTATTGTTACGCATAATGAGCTCGGCGCACGTATCGCTGAGCCAAGAGGGCGAGATGCGCGCGAATACCGACTTGGCTCCAGATGACGAATTCTTTGTAGTCGTCAGGGAAGAAGACGTCAGGTTGGAACGGCTTCTGACTGCTGGCGGGTAGGATTGGGTGGCGAAGGTGGCGATTTCACGTTCCTCGTGGAGTGATGGCAGTCGGGAGAGTCTGTTAGTGTGAGGTAGAGGATGAAGACGTCGGTTGTGAAAAGACAGTACTATGGATAGTTGGAGATGGTCATTGGAAGGGGGAAAGGTACAGTAATTTGAGCGTTTTTTTTTTTTTGGAAAAACGGGACCTTCAAGGGGTATTTTCAATTGATTTGAAACAGTAAAAGTTATGAAACTGGCCTTTTCGTCGCCTAGTTACTGGAAAATTGATAATAGATTGAAAATTTTGCTTCCGAGTTAATTTGAAACTGGAAAAATTGAAAAAAATTGAAAATTTTCTGAAAAAATAGAATGAAAATATTCCATATGTTAACCTAAAATTAGAAATTCCGAGAAAAAACAAAAAATTTGACAATTTATCGAAACAGTGAATTTTTTGAGAATTTTTAAAAATTTGAAATTTGTGAAAATTTTTGAATTTTTTTAAATTTATGAAATTTTTTTGAATTTTGCACAATTTTGGTATTTTTGGGAATTTTTAAAAATTAGAAATTGGTGATAATTTATGAAATTTTTTATATTTTCAAAATTTTTTTAATGAAAAAATTAATTTTTCAGGGTTTCTGAATTTTTAAAATTTTTTCAGAAATTGTCAATTTTGCAGAATTTTTTTTATTAAAAAGTTAAAATTTTTTTTTGATTTTTTGAATTTTTTAGCATTTTTTTCAGAATTTTTTTTTAATTTTTAAAAATTTTGTAAAATTAAAAATTTTTTTTTTCAAAATTCAAATGTTTGATTTTTAAAATTTTGAAATTTTTTTCAGATATTCAGAATTTTTTTAAAATTTTTTTGTAAAAATTCCAGAATTTTTAAAAAATAAAATTTCCAGACTCTCGAATTTTTCATTATTTTTTTGAATTTTTTTCAGAATTTTTCAGAATTTTTTTCAAAAAATTTTTATAAATTCAAAATTTTATGATTTTTTAAATTTTTTAAATTTTTTGAAAAATTAATTTTTAAAAATTTTTTAAAATTTAAGATAACAATTTTTTTATAGAAATTTTCAAATTTTCAGAATTTTTTTTAATTTTTGAAAATTTTTCGGAATTTTAAAATTTTTTAAAAAAATTTTCGGAATTAAAAAAAATTTTTTAAAATTTTTCCAAACGTTCCGTTTCAAAATCTACCTTTTTCTATAAATTTAGATTCAATTCTTGATGAACGATCTACATTTACTAAAAATTATTTGAAAAAAATTTTTTCAACAAAAAAATCCAAACCACTGTACCATTTCCTTCCAATTCCCAATCGTCGTTAATTATTATTTTACGTCACAATGACTACAAATACTACAAAAACTACACATTCAAAATGAGAAAACTACAGAAAAACAAAACTACAGTAATCCTCACCCTTTTCTCGTCCCTCCTCCACCGACTCCACTCGCTGCTACCGTACTCTTCCTCTGTGCTACCGTACCACCTACAGTACTCCTCAGCCGCGTATTTCTCGAGAATCCCGATGACGTCGAGGCGGGCGACGTGGCCACGAAAGCGCTGAATTTTCACAAAATGCACAATCAATAACACTGATCGATCGATAAAGCTTGAGGCGACAGAGACTGCAAAAGCGACGGACACACACAGAACGACGCACAAATGCACAGAAAACACAGAGAGATACAGTAATCCATGGTTGGAGCTAGTTTTTCGATGAAAAATCGATAAAATCAATAGTTGAAATTATGAAAAATCAATGAAAATTGAAAATACGGTAGTTCCTATCAATCTATGTAAACGGAGCCAAGTTTTAGGAGGCTTTTTGAAACAGGAAAAAAGTGAAATTTCTGCGAAAATTGAAAAAGTCAATAAAATCAATAAAATCAATCGATAATTATTTTGAATGTAACACAAAATCAATAAAATTGCCTGGATTTTGAAAAATTTTGAAACAGGAAAACAAGTAAAATTTAGGTGGAAAATTGTTAAAATTCAATAAAACAGCTCAAAAATCGATAAAAATCGATAAAATCAGTCAAAAATCAATACTATTAATTGATAAAAAAATATCCAGATTTTGGATTGCACAGTTTGGATGAAAATAACTGGAGAAAACTTGCTAAAAATCCATTAAAACGCTCAATTTCGCAAAAACTACAAAAAATACCGTTCTAATCGATAAAATGAATCAATAATCACTTTTATCAATTGATAATCAATCACTTAATGATTAACACTTCACTTTCTACTATTCTGAACTTGAAAACCACCTAAAAATCCATAAAAACGCTCAATTTGACAAAAACTACAAAAAACGCCCTTCTAATTGATAAAATCAATCAATAATCACTTTTATCGACTGATAATCAATCAATAAAAGTTACTTTCTACTGATATGAAGCTGAAAATACTAAAAAAAACCTAAAAATCAATAAAATCAACCGATTTTACCGAACTTTTGTAAAAATCAGTTCGATCAATAAAATCAATCAATAATCGTTAATCTTGTTGATTAGTTTCAGTTTTCCGGGTGTGTGTACATTGTGCATTGAAATGGGGAAGAAAGTGCGTGTCAAACACAAAAGGAAAGGTTTTTTTTCAGATTTTTTCAGATTTTCATGGTGAAGTGCAGTGAAGTATTGATTTTTCCCCGAAAATTCCCCCAAAAAATTTTTTAAACCCACATTCTCTTCTTCTTCTCCTTCTTCTCCTCACTCTCCGCCTCATTATTATCGATTATCGATTGATTTTCGGCCGGTTTTTCGGAAGTTTCGGATGGGTACAGGAGCTCCTCTTGGGTGGCCGTGTGACGGCGCACTTTGTAGTTTTGAAGGGTGTGGGAGTCTTCTGGAATATATTGATTTATTGATTTTTGATGAAGTTTTGTGAAAGTATAGATTAGATTGGAAGAATTGAAAAATTTGAAAAAAAATTTAAAAAAAATAAAAAATTTTAATGTTTCAAAATTTCCTTTGAAAATTTAGATTTTTTCAATTTTCAATGATATTTTTCTAGCTGTCTCGAAAATCTAAATAACTAGATAATTAGCTTATTAACTAATTACCCTAATTACCCTAATTAGTGACCAACTTACCAATGACACTGGGAGAGACACTTCTCTGCAGTGAAGTCTGCGAATTCGTTCGAGACTTTCGAAGATCCGAGAGAACGAGGCCTTCGATTTCATCCACTGGAAGATTGAATTATTGATTATTGATTAAACATTTTTTTTTTAATTTTTGTAGATATTTTTGAAAGAAACGGCACTAAATAAGTGCTAGAATACAATCTGAATATGTATTCATCCTTATTTTGAAACAGGAAAACATTTGAAACAGTATTTTTTTCAAAAATTTCAAAATTTTTTTGTTTTTTTATAGAAGTTGAAAAACACTAGAAGTTGAAAATTGGCCAAAAAATTAGATGTTCAGTTTCAATACCATCATATCATTGTCTTATTTTCCTATGCTGTCAATCAGCTATTGACTTAGTCGTAATGAAAATGGTTGTATTTTTATCAGTTTCATGGCCTTTTCATAATTTGATAGTAAATTTAAATTCATTACTCTCATTATCTTCCTTATATTTAAAATTGGGATAGAGTTTGTGTCTGGGTGTGTGGGTAGACAATTCTGTGCGCATCGGCCCACTCATCGCGAGCCTGGATGGGTGTCCGTCGCAGAAAAATCGTTTCTTCGGCTTACTAGCAGATCAAAATTTTCTACGGTAGATCAAAAGAAAAAACGCAGCAAGGCTGCGCGAGCAGGCTTGTCTTCAATTAAATAAAAAAAAAAAGAAAACGAACCCAAATTTTTATCCTCAAAAATAGAGGTCAATAGTTGTTCCTTCTGATTCGATTGCTGTTCCAGCTGCTCGATTCGTGCGGCGCATTCCTGCAAATTTGGAAATTTTCATTTTTTTTTTAATTTGCATTATATCTGACGACAATTTGCGGACATTAATAAAGTCCGCAACTTTTCGTCAGTTTTGTTGTAAAATTCGGAAAATTTTGTCCATCGAGGTTATAACGAAAATCATTGAATTTATGAAAATTTTGAAACCGATTTTTTTGTTCCAAATTTTTGTAGTTGTACAGGGTTACTGTAGCTATAGAATTGTCAGAGTTGGTAGGATTACTGTAGGTTGGATTACTGTACTTGTACCCATTGCCCTTGTTTTCCAAATTATTCCCCAATTGGGTTACTGTAGTTAGGATTACTGTAGTTAAGGATTACTGTACTTGTACCCATTGTCCTCATTGTCCAAATTATTCCCTAATTGGATTACTGTAGTTTGGATTACTGTACCTCCCCAATTGTAAAGCCCATTTCACTTCAGAAAAAAACAAATATTTTCCCAAAAAAAAAACAAAATTTCCACCTTCCTGCGCAATTTGACACCTTGTTTTTCGGGTAAATGTCAACGCCCCTTGTTTTTTGCCTGCTTTTCCTCAATTTTCCCTCAATTTTTTTTTAGTATTTTTCGTAAAATTCCTTATAATTTACCAGAAAATTTGAATTTTTTCAATTTTCTTCCAGTTTTTAGTATCATTTTATCATTTTTCGGTTATAAACTAGGTGAAGAAAGTAAGAATAGTGAAGAATGTGCAAAAAAAGTTGCAAAATTTATAATGAGGTGGCTCATTACAAAAATGGCACAAATTAGTGTCAAATGAGGGTAATTTGAGAATGAAAGAGAGTTTTAGGTATTTCCAGAAGAAAAACGGATATTTTTGCAAAAAAAAAAACTTTGGAAAAAATGGAAAAAATTTCAAAAATTTCAAAAAAATTTTAAAAAAATTTGGAAAAAAATTTGAAAAAAAAATTTGGAAAAAAAAAATTTTTTTTTCTAGTTTCAAAATTTTGATTTCAAATTTCAAATTTGAATCAATTTATTCTGGGTCTATCATTTTCTACACTATAAAAAAAAGTTTTTTTAAAACAATTTTAGTAATTTTTATTATTATTATTACTATCAGTAGGCTATAGGAATCATTCTAATAATTGAAAAAATTTCCAAAATTGAGAAAAAGTTGTTTTTTTCAGTTTTTAGTGATAAATATGAATATCCTGATCTAGAGGAATTTTTTTTAATTTTTAAAAAATTTTTGAAAAAAATTAAAAAAAAAATTTTTTTCCAAAATTTTTTTTTTCAAAATTTCCAAAATTTTTCCAATTTTTCTCACTTCTTCCCATTTTCCTCCCCAATTCCCTCTTCAAATATTCAAATTTCCCACCAAAATCACCCAAAAAATCACCCAAAAAAATCTCAAATTTCAACATGTTCCTCCTCCTCCTTATCCCCCAATTTCTTCACCACTCCTTTCCTTAAAGCCCCCCTGGGAAAATTGGTCCGAATTCGCCAATTTCTTCCCCGTCTCTGACAAAAACAAGAAGAAGAAGAAGGAGGAGAAACGGAAGAAAAAGGGGGCGGAGTCTCGGAAAAGGGATGACGAAAAAGGAAACATGTTCACCATTCGTATACATATTTTTGGAACCAGAAACAAAAAACGAATATATCTTTTTTTTATAGATAGAGGAGCAGCTTTTTTGTAGTTTTTGTGAATATAGGGGGAAAATATAAGGGGTATTGAAAAATTGGATTTTTTTTTGAAAATGTCAAATTTTTTGTTTTTTTTTTTTGAAAAAGTAAAAAAATTGGAAATTTTAAGAAAATTCTGAAAATTTTTGAAATTTTGAGAAAATATTATTGCTTGAAAATTAGAAAATTAGTGAAAATTTAGAGAAATTATGCAATTTTTGAAACGAAGATTTTATGGAAAATTCAAAATTTTTAGAATTTTTTTTTGGAATTTTGGAATTTTTAAATTTTCAGATTTTTCCGAATTTTTAAATTTTAGAGAAATTTAGGAATTTTTGAAAATTTTTTAGATAAAATTTTCAGCACTTTTAGATTTTTTTAAATTTTCATTAGAAAAATTTAGGAATTTTTTCATATTTTTTTCAATTTTTTTTTTAAATTTTAAAATTTTTGAATTTTGAATTTTTTCGAATTTTTGAATTTTTTAAGTTTTCAAGAATTTAGAATTTTTAAAATTTACATTAAAAAAATTTAGAAATTTTTAATGATTTTTTAAAATTTTCTGAATTTTTTTTTTTTCATTTTTTTCTGTTTTTTTTTTTTGAAAATTTTGAGAAATTTAGGAATTTTAAAGAATTTTTAAAAAAATTTCTGATTTTTTTTCATTTTTTTCTAATTTTTGAAATTCAATTTACAATAAAATTTTTTAAAAAATTCACATTTTTCCCAAAAAATATAAAAAATTCGAAATTTTTTCATAAAATTACAGTTTCAAAAACTCGCTGATAATAGTACTGACTCCACTTCTATAGTTGGATTTTTTTGTTACACTTGCTTTTTCTCAAATTTTACTAAATTACAAAAAAATTTCAAATTTTTCAATATTTTTTCTTTACTATAAAAATTCCATGTTTCACAAATTCAATGCTTCTTCCCCCTTCAAAATGCTCAAATTTCCCTGGTTTTTCCAATTTTTACACCAAAACCACCACCTTCACCTTCCCCACCCTCTTCCAACTACCTCTTCTCATCAAAAAATTGTCTAGACCTCCCCCAAAAGTCGTTCTCTAATGAACATTTCTTCTTCTCCTCCTCCTCGAAAAACACCAAACACCTTGTTTTTTCCGTTATTTTCGCCCCGCCATGTGCCACAATTTTCCATGCCAAGAAGAAGTGGGCGATGTTTTTATATTGCTTTCTTACCAAAAGCGCCCCCCAAAAATTGCATGAAATTTGCCTTTTATTTGAATTTTTGAATTTTTAGTGGGTTACTGTAGGTTGAGAAAGTCCGCAATTTTCTTTTTTTTTATGTTTTTGATGATGGTTCAATTTTTGTTCAATTTGTATATGTTTTTGAGGTTACTGTAGTTGTGAAAAGTCTGCAAGTTTAGTGTGTAGTTCATTTTGGTGAAATTTTATGATTTTTCAGGGTTACTGTATCTTTGCAAGTCCGCAATTTGTGTTTTTGGCGGGAAATTCAAAATTTTTATGGTTTTTGTAGGTTTTTCAATTCAAGTTGCAATTTTCACTATTACTGTAGTTTTGAAAAGACCGTAATTTGCTTTTTCTCAATTTTAGGGGATTTTTTGGGTTACTGTATCTTCGCAAGTCCGCAATTTGTGTTTTTGGCGGGAAATTCAAAATTTTTGTTGTTTTTCAATATTTCCTGTTTCAAAATTTCAAAAATCCAATTTTTTCTGAATATGATCATTATTATCGCTTTTTTTTGGTGGATTACTGTAGATTGTCAAGTCCGCAAAATAAGTGATTTTTGGCGGGAAATTTGAATTTTGTAGTGAAAATTTAAAAAAAAACTTTTTTTTTTTTTGAAATTTGCTGTTTCAGAATGTTGAGAAATTTATTTTTGGATTTTTATTTGAATAATCCTTTAGAATTTATTTAAACAATTTTAGAAAATTTTTTATTTCAAAAAAAATCCTTTTTTTTTCTGAAAATTTTCCGAAAAAGTAAAAAAAAAATTTAAAAAAAAAAATTTTTTTTTTCAAAAATTCCAAAAAATTCCAAAAATTCCTGCCAAATCCTCAATGAGTACATAGTCACGTGTGCATCTCGTTTTGCTCTCAAAACTGATCCTTGATGCTCAAAAGTGAGCAACAAGGAGCAATAGAAAGGGAGGAGGAAGAGGGGGAGGGGCGAGAAAAAGACGAAAATATTTGAAAAATGACACTTTAAATATGAGAGTGGTATAAGCTTTTGGATCGTTTTATGTGTGCTCTTTTTGGAATTTTTTGAAAATTTTGGAAATTTGAAAAAAAATTTTTGAAAAAAAAATTTTTTTTTTTTTTGAAATTTTTTTTTTAATTTTTAAAAATTTTCTAAACTTCACAATTTTTATTTTTAACACTAACAGATCAATTTAATATATCCTAATAATTTTCCCCGAAATTTCTCCAATTTTTAAAACCGAAAAAAAATTTTTTTTTTGCCATTTTTTATCCACCAAAAAACCAAAAATCCTTCACTTCCGAACGCTCTATTTAAAAATGCATAATGATTTTGTTGTTGTTGCTCCGCGGAGCACAGCACATTGAGCACACTTCTTCATTTTTTTCCCTTGAATTTCTCATTTTTCACACCAAAAAGTTCACATTTTGGACCAGAAATAAACTCAAAAAAAAAAAAATGGAAAAATGGAAAAATACCTAAAAGAGGTCTCTCATTCAATTTCGGAGTGCTCATTGAGCTCTTGAAAGGGATAGAAAAAGGGGAGGGTAATACCTGACAAAACGAGGAATTTCTTTTTGTCCATGAGAGAAGGGCTCTGTTTTTGGGGAGACGCGAATTGCACGTTCGCCTTTTTGTTGGATTTTTGAGCTTTTTTTGTTTTTTTGTGATAAGAAAACGTTTTAAATATGAAAGTAAATAAGAAACCAGATTAGGTAGGATTTTGAAACTTAACTTTTTTTTTTGGAAAAAACATTTTTCAATGGAAAAATTTTGAATTTTGAAAAATTGCATTTTTTTTAATTTTCGGGAAATTTAGAAAAATTCAGAAAAATTTAGAAAAATTAGAAAAATTCGATAAAATTGAAAAAAAAATTAGACAAATTTGAAAGTTATAAAAAAATTGAAATTTCTGAAAGTTTTGGAAATTCGGGAAAAAATTGAAATTTCTGAAAATTAAAAAAATAATTAAATTTTTCAGTTTTACTTCAATTTTTACTTTGAAAATTACAAAAATATTGAAATTGTCTATATTTTCAGTTAAATCTTCAAAGAATTTTTTTTCGAATTTTCTGATTTTTCTATAATTTTTTTGCGGTTTTTTTTCCTCAATTTTTTAGAGATTTTTGAAAATTTTTGAAAATTTTTTCTGAAATATTTTAATTTTTTCAAATTACAAAAATCAAGATTTTTCAAATTAAAAATCAAGATTTTTCGCATTTTTCTCTAATTTTTCTAAATTTTTCAGAAAATTTTCAAAGTTCTGAAAATATAAATTTTTTGAATTTTTGAAATTTTCGAATTTTTTTCCAATTTTACTATTGAAATTTTTTATAAAATTTTTTACTTGTTTCGATAAGAGGGCTCCTATTGATCATTTTGGTAATTTTCAAAATGATAACGGTTCTTTGAAACACAATTTTTTTGATTTTGCTACTTTTTTTCGAAAAAAGTAGCAAAATCTAAAAAAAAAATTGAAAAATTTCGGTTTCAATAAAAATCGTATCATTTTTATGGCAATAGAATCATTGCTTACTTATAGTCACAGGTGTTTTTTTTTTGCAAATTTATTGGAAAACCGAAAAATTCAATCTTCAAGTTTACAAATCTAGTTGTAAAAGTCAAAAATTCAACAATTTCCATATTCTAAATCAACTAACAAGGAAAGTATTTTAGGGCACCCTTTTGGAACTTTATAAAACTTTGTGTACTGATAGAATCGGTCATGCTGATTCCAAATCTGAAGTCAAAAACTGCGACTTTTACCTCTGAGCCGAGTTATGAGAGCTCAAAGTTTGCAAAAATCACGATTTTTTCACCTTTGGAGCGATTTTTCGGCCACTTAGAGAGCTTCAGATAGCTCCAAAGTTATGTTACGCAACTCAGAAAAACTTGCTCTATACACTCCAATACTTTTTTGAACAAAAATCAACTTTTTGGATTTTCAGAAAAATTGCTGATCAGTCTATGGGGTGAAAAAAATTCTGAAAAAATTTTTTTTTGTAAAAAGCTTCAAAAAACCGTTGGACTGTATAGCTTGAGTTCCTATGAAATGCGTCACAAGATTTTGGAGCTGTTGGAAGCCTTTAAAATTTCCGAATTTGGAATCAGCATGGTCAAGTTTATCTATGGACCAAGTTTCATAAAGGTCCAAAAGGGTGTCTTGAAATATTAGGCTGATGGGTAAGTCATGGCACATCGTTCCAACGGGAATTTCTCAAAGCAAGCGCCAGTAGCGAATTAGTTATATGTTCCGTTATTATCATAAACTTATTGGCTACAAATAGTCAACATGTGGATATCCTCTTTGTAGAACTGGGCCATGTCCAAGTCAAAATATAAATGGTACTTTACTACGAGACTTCATCTTGTTTGGATCAATGTTTCTTAAATGGTGCGGGTCAGTTTGGAAAATAACTGATAGGGACATAGAGAAATATCAGCAGAATTTTGTGATATAGAAAGAATCCCCCGGCCATACTAGTTCAGCCCATTCTCAACTCGTTTCGCAATGTATGCTAAAGCGTTGTCAGGTCGGTAGTACATTTTCTTATTATTTAGGGCTGCCCGTTCTACAGATTTCTTTAAATTTTGTAGTAATACAGAGTAGATATCAATGTTTATAGTTATCATATCCGAAAGCAATTTGCAGTTAATTACGCTAAACACTGACCATCAAAAAGATACCTTGCTTTTCAAGGTGAAATTCAAGTTTTAATGATGGCCTACTGCGTCTATATTTTTCCAATCCACCAAACTTGCATATGATAGTTATGGTAGAGTATCCACCTTCTACATCCAGCATTCAAATGGTCCAGACATCAACGACAAACTTAGGGAGAGAGGCAACTGTAACCGTCACCCATTATCTATTTAACGTTGGAACGAGTCAAAGAATTGACTTTAAATTTTTCACATACCAGGAACTTTCGAATTGTCTATTATAGTGTTTGAGGGATACCTTGATAAGATTTTACTTTTACAAGTGGTTTCTAACGGATCAGCTTACAGACTGCCTACCAACAAGCTCATATCTAGATCACATACGGTTGTTGAAAAGCCAATAAATATTCTTCTAGAAGAACATTGTGAATCATTTTATTGTGGTATATTAAGAACAACGTTATTGTCGTAAACTTTCTTCAAAAGAGTTTCTGAATTATTGATAAAGAAACGAGAAAGAAAAAATTATTTCAAACATGACCTATATGAATAACGTTGAAAACATTCACCGTGCGCTAACTGGAGTTTCATGAGAGAACAAGACATGGAATGTTGTTTTTTAGAAGCGCGACAGTTGACTTAATATTCACTAAAAATTAGAAACCTCTAGCGTGAATACGACAGAAACAGTGGAATCGCAAAGTCATGTGCCAAGACTTTCCCATCGATCTAATACTTCCCTTGTAAAATCTTCAAAAAATAGTATCCTTTTCATATTAAAACATCTCAAGCTAAATTCTAATTCCAAACAATAAACTTCCCTAAATCTCCAAAAAGGTACCCCCTTCCCCTCTATCAGATCCCATCAATTCTCCAATTCAAACAACCGAACGTCTTCTTCTTCTTTCCCAACAACAACAACAATCCTCCTCCTCCTCTATCTTCCGGACACAATCAGCTCAATTTGTGTGTGTGTGTCTCTGTCTGTCTGTCCTCAATCTCAATTCAAAAGAAGCAGAAGGAGGAGGAGGAGAGGAAGGTTGTGTGCATTCCAGGATTACTTCTGTTTTCATTCTATTTTTGGGAGTGGAGATGGAGATGACTAGACACTTTATGATGTGGTGTTGGGAAGTGCAATTGACATTTTCATAGATTTTTTTGAAAACGAAAATTTTGAAGGGGTGAAATTGGGAAGAGTCATTGAGGAGTTGTCATGGTCTAGCTCTTTTGGTGCTCTTTTGGTGCTCTTGGTGAACTTTTGGGCTCCAATTTTCCTGTCAATTGTCAATTGACATGACAATTGACAAAAGGGACATAAAAATTGGGGAAGAAATTGCGCTCCATTGAGAAAAAAGAGTATTTTTGACCAAAAAGTTGAAAAAAAAATTGTTTTTTTTTCAATTTTTTTTCTTTTTTTTTTGAAATTAAAAAATGTGTGAGATGTTAGAAATTGAGAATTTGAGCTCAAAAAAAATTTAAAAAATTTGAAAAAAATTCAAAAAAAATAATTCAAAAAATTCAAAAAAAATTAAAATTTACTGTTTCAAAATTATCATAATTTTTTGAAAATTTTATATTTATAGTGCGTGTTGGATTATCTACAGCTGAAAAAACAGAATTTTTGAAAATTAAAAAAAAATTTAAAAAAAAAAGTTTTTTCAAAAAAAAAAATTCAGTTTCAGATTGATAATAATTTTTTGAATGTTTTTCTAATTTTCAATCTTGATTTTTTTTTCTCAACAAAAAATTTACTGAAAAATCATAGAAAATTAGATTTGAAAAAAAATTCAAAAAAAAAAATTTTTTTCAAAAATCAAAAAAAAATTTCAAAAAAATTTTTTTTTTCAATTTTAAAATTTTCTCTATAACTCTAAAAACCCATTTTCACCATTCTCACCATTTTCACCACCCAAATCACCACCAATTCCCACCAAAATCCCACTAAAAATGCACATTTGAACTCTCGCCCCGCCCCCTTTCACCCTTCAAGTACTCCCTGCCCAAAAATGTGTGTTTTGTGTGATCGTCTGTCTGTCTGTCGTGAAAATAATAATATCCGCCAAGTGCTTCTTGACTTTTTTCTCCCTTTTTTCCTTTTTGAGAACATTTTCGGGTGGATTTACTTGAATTCGTGAAAAAAAGTGAAAAATACTAGAATTTTCTAGTATTTTTTGAAAGGAAAAGTGGAAAAGAGGTACTTTTTGCAAGTCAGAACAGTTTTGGAAATTTTGAAAAAAAAATATTGAAAAAAAAAAAAAAATTTTTTTTGAAAAATTGAAAAAAAAATTTCAAAAAATTTTTTTTCAGTCAAAAATTATTCAAAAATTCTAAAAATTGAAATTTTTCGCCAAAATATCCAATTTTCCATTTCCCCGGTTACTGTACCTCCTAAAGTCCGCAAACACCGTGTGCACACTTTTCAAACTACAGTAACCCGGAAACTTCAAAAATTCCTTGCAAAAACCAATAAAGGCATGCAAAATAAATGTGCAGTTTCCATTTTAATTTGCAATTCGGAAAATTGGGAATAAATAAATTATAGGGTTTGAAATTTTTATGGGTTGGAGGGAGGAGAAGGAAGAGCAAAGGCTTTTTGTTTGGGAAAATTGGGGGAAAAAATTAGATGAAATTAGACATTTTTAGCTAGTTTTTGCAATTTTTGAAAAATTTTTGAAGATTAAAAAAAATTTCAAAAAAAAAATTTTTCAAAAAAAAAATTTTTTTTTCAAATTTTTTTTTTCCAAAATCCCAAAAAATATGACAAACATTTACGTCACATCCTCGTCATTACTCTATTTTTCGCCGCTATCACCTGATTAAAGGGCTATTCGATTTTCGCGACGAAAATACGTTTATCAACAGGTTTTTGAGCATTTTTTGGAGCATTTTTGAGCTCTTTTTCTATAGAGGATGATATTTAGGTAGTGAAAAATAAGAAATAAAATAATAAAATATCTCAATATTTCGACAAAATTTGAAAAATTGCCATTATAGTCGACGCTGTTTTAGTTACGATACCGCTCCGTAAATCAACCCCATCCACCGTAAATCCACACTGGGTCCCCGTAAATCTACACCAAACTAGAGTGTTCCTCAGTAAATTCATAATAAACTCTAGTAAATTCACCCCGAACTACAGTAACCCTCCGTAAATCCACACCAATATTCGTGAATCTACCCCAGCCACCGTAAATCCACACAAAGCCCCGTAAATCTACACCAATCTTCGTAAACCTACACCTACCTACAGTAATCCTCCGTATATCCACAATTTGTTTTACTTCTCCGTAAATCCACACTCATCTACAGTAATCTATTCCAAACTACAGTAACCTTTCGTAAATCCACACTAGACTCCCGTAAAACCACATTAACCCTGTGTAAATTCACACCGGATTCTCGTAAATCCACACCGAGCTCCCGTAAATCCACTCTTACCTACAGTAATCCATTCCAAACTACAGTAACCCTCCGTAAATCCACACGAGACTTCCGTAAATCCACATAAAGCTCCGTAAACCTATCTCAAATCTACAGTAACCCTCCGTAAATCCACCCCGTAAATCCCCACTACTCACCTTAAACTCTGCCTCAATTTTGGCGACCAGCGCCGCTTTGTCGATGCACAAATCGAACAGGTGTTGCAGGAGGTACCTGCAATTCAAAAAAGTGGGGGTGGATGGGTGACGAGAGAGTGTGTGAGCCAGAGAGACGCAGACAGAGAAACGGAGAGTTGCGTGACAAATCCGATGGGATGGGCGACCAGTTGTCGCTTTGGGGACTTTTTATTTTTACATCTGGGGAGGATATTTTTGAAATTCGGATGGGTTGTTACATTGTGAACTTTGTGTTGTTCAGTGTTCCTGGTCTCGGGGTGCATATTTTCATTGAATTGATCAGAGAAAATGGTTGGAAACGCGTTTTTTGAAGTTTTTGAGTGGGAATTGTCATTAGAGCGCGTTTGCATTGTAGTGAAAACTGATAATTAGTAATAGAGCGCATTTCCAAAGCTTTAGTCTTGGTTTTTTGCAATTTTTGTCATTAGAGCGCACTTTCATCATGGCAGAAACTGTCGGTTGGCAATAGAGCGCACTTTCTACCTCCAAAAACTACAACTTTTCTATTTTTGTCATTAGAGCGCACTTGCATCAATAGAATATGCATTTTGGCCTATTTTTCTCATTGGAGCGCACTTGCATCCTTCAAACATCAATTTTCATTCAAAATTCTCATT
Organism: Caenorhabditis imperialis; assembly: GCA_963572205.1. NCBI lineage: Eukaryota > Metazoa > Nematoda > Chromadorea > Rhabditida > Rhabditidae > Caenorhabditis > Caenorhabditis imperialis. The sequence continues at coordinate 2,745,566 of OY751542.1, read as the reverse complement.
AGAGCGCATTTCCCACTTCCCAAAACCACAATTTTTCCATTTTTCTCATTGGAGCGCATTTTCATCACCACAAAAACCATCAGTTAGCATTAGAGCGCACTTTCCCTTCTCCCGAAACCAATTTTCCCCCATTTTTCTCAATGGAGCGCACTTGCACTCACCTCGCCTCGCTCAACGTCTCGCATCCGTCGAAAAGCTGTTTTATCGATTGTTTTTTGAGCGCCAAGTCGATGACTGGCGCATCTTCCGTTTCGGGCGTGTTTGCAATGTCCTGAAATTTTGATTTTTAGATTACTGTACCCAAAAAGTACGCAAACACTTTTCCACCCCAGTAAATCGACACTACCGTAATCCGACCAAAGAGTACGAGCAATTTCGCGCCCTCTCATTTCACCTCAGGGCCTCATTTTTCTACTCATTTTTCATAAATTCTCAATGAATCCCCCCATCTTCTCTTGCTCATTTCTGCTCATTTTTGTGCTCCGCAACGGATAGAGAGCAGTGACTAATGAGGACGAGCTCTTTTTGTGCTCAATTTTTGGAATTTTTGCAAAAATTTCGAATTTTTTGAAAATTTAAAAAATTTTGAAAAATTTTGAAAATTTTGAAAATCCCAAAAAATCCCACAAATCCAATCCAGCCGCCCAGCACCGCGCGCTCATGTACGCACCTCCGACCCGCTGTCTCACGTGTCGGTGTGGCCGAGTGGTTAACACTGTTGCCCGCGGCGCCGCCGCTCCCAAGTTCGACTCCCCTCTACCCGAAAAGTGTTTTGCTGTCTTCCCGCGCCACTCTATAATTAATTGTGTAAGCTTCGGGTGCGTTTCCGATTCCGAAAAACAGAAAATAAGGATTGGGCTTCTTCTTCTCGCTCCAAAAATAAACTCCCCCTCATCATTATTTTTGGTGGTCTCTCTCTTATTTTCCCCCTCTCTCTTTTTTTTTGACAAAGACACACTTGAGCTGATGTGATACGAATGAGAATAGCTCATTTCTCTCTCGCCACTATTTTCGACATTTTGAAGAGAGGCATCTGTCAGTCACTGATAAAAAGTGAGAGAGACGCGGATATCAGTTGAGAAATGAGGTGGAATGTGTTTTGGGAGGCACATCGGGGCTCTTTGGAGCAAGAGATGCGAGTAGGTCAAAATGTGGGTGGTGAGAACCAAGGTACAGTAATCAGTTATTGAAATCGTTGCGAGACCTTGAAAATCATGATTTTCGTGCCAAGACCCAAAGTACAGTAATCCTTTAGCGATTTTCGTGCCGAGACCCTATTTTCGCGAAATTTTTCAAAAAATTGCTTGTTTTTCTTTCTACAGTAATTTCCAATGTTTTGAATAATTTTCGTGTCGAGACCCAAGGTACAGTAATCCATTTGCAATTTTTTGCCTCTAGATACAGTAATCTCTTCATTTTTCGCTTCGAGACCTCAAAAAACAAGATTTTCACGTCGAGACCTAACTTTTACAGTAATTTTTCAAAAATTGAACTGTTTTTCGTGTCGAGACCCAAGGTACAGTAATCCATAAGCAATTTTTCGCCTTTAGGTACAGTAATCCCTTCGTTTTCGCTTCAAGACCTCAAAAAACATCATTTTTTGCTTCAGGACCCAAAGTACAGTAATCCTACTCTGCTTTTCGTGTCGAGACCCATTTTCTACAGTAACCTTTGATATTCAAAGCAATTTTCGCTTCGAGACCCATTTTCCACATCCATCACTCCAAAAAATACCCAATTTTCCCACCGAGACCCATTCTACAGTAACCCTCCCTCTTTTCGTGCCAAGACCCAACCTACAGTACCCCATTCCCTTCAAGACCCATCTTTTTCTCGATTGCTCACCCAACCGACGCCTAATTCCAATTCTTTGCAACGAGAAGTTGGCGTGTTTGTGCCGAATTGATGAACTCGCTCGAAGAAAAGAAGAGCCTGCTCAATTTTCCCCCTTTTTTTTCTCGAAACTTTTTCCCCTTGTCAACTTCACGCACACACGCCATTTTCAGACATTTCTCATTCCGCACGTCTTCAGAATCATTCGAATCAGTGCATTTTTTTGAAATTTTGAAATTTTTTGAATTTTTTGAATTTCCCAGGTTACGGTACCTTTAAAGTCCGCAAACACCGAGTGCACACTTTTCCAAGGTACAGTAACCCGAAAAACGTTAAAATCCTCTTTTTTCCGATTTCCCCGGTTACGGTACCCTAAAAGTCCGCAAACACCGAGTGCACACTTTTTGAAGTAACCCGGGAAAATCTTTAAAATTCAAAAAAGTTTTTTCGAAAAATATGAACTCAAAGTTCTCGAGCCCTGAGCCACGAGCTCATTGGAAATTTTAATGAGCGGAAATGGGAAATGAGAATTTTTCAACTTTTTTCCTCTATGAAAATTGAAAAACTAAAAATTTTCTCTCTGGAAGTTGTAGTTTGTAGGGGGGATGTGTCAGAAACAGAAATTGAGATCTTTAGTACAAGTTTCTGTTGCAAATTCATGTAGAATCTAGTTTAAAAGTGGTTTTTTGTTGGGTTACTGTACTTTGAAAAGTCCGCAAACACCATGAGGTTGAATTTCGGACTTTTCAAGGTACTGTAACCCGAGAAACATTGAAAATTTGTGGAAAACCTTAATTTTAACTGCATTTAATGGATTACTGTAGTTTTGATAGGTCCGTAGAGAGTGTTTGCGGACTTTTCAGGGTACTGTAACCCAAAAAACGTTGAAAAATTGTGCAAAACCTATAATTTATATCTAGTTTTGGATTACTGTATTTTTGAAAAGTCCGTGGAGGGTGTTTGCAGAATTTCTATGGTACAGTAACTCAAAACATCTTGAAAATTCATTTTTTATTTTTTTTTAATGGATTACTGTAGGTTTAAAGAGTCCGCAAACACCATGACGTCGAAGTGCGGACTTTCCGAGGTACAGTAACCCTGAAAACAATAAAAAATTGTGAAAATTGTCAATTTTTACCTTATTTTTGATTACTGTATCTTCAAGAAGTCCGCAAATAGCATGATACTACATTACGGACTTTTGAAGGTACAGTAACCCCAAAAATCTTCCAATTTTCTATTTCGACCGGATTACTGTACCTTTCCAAAGTCCGCAAACACCATCACATCAAACTACACACTTTCCAAAGTACCGTAACCCGAAAACTTTCGAAAAATCCCCAATCACCACTGCACACTTTCCCAACCTACAGTAACCCATATCCACAAAAAAGAGCATTGAATCTTGATTCCCCCTCCTTCTTTTCCATTGTTATTTGTTCCGAAAAACAACGAAAAAAGTGTCTCTTCGGACCTAATCGAGTGCTCATCAGCGCCTTTCTCTCTCTCAGTGTTATCTGAGAGAAAAAGAGCACACAAGAGAGCACACATCATCCGTCGGCTCGGCGAGCCCGTCGAGAGAGAAGCGAGACGTCGTGTGATGGAGCAGGCCACGCCCACTTTTTTCACGAGATGTCTCTTCTAGAAATGAGAGTGTGTGAGAGCCGATGGGGAGTGTGTGTGATGCTTTGTGATATAGTGATTAGGATATTTTTTTTTGATTTTTGGAATTCAGCGGTTTTTGATCACCTAGTAGAGATTTGGGTTGTTGGGAAAGTGATAAGAAAGTTGTGAAATAGTGGATTTTTGAATTTTTTTAGAAAAAAAATTTTTTTTTTTTGAAAATTTTTTTTTGAAAATTTTCTCTTGAAAATTTTTTTTTGAATTTTTTTGAAAATTTTTTAGTGAAAATTATGTTTTCCGTTCAGTTTTTATTATATTTTTTCAAATTTTCAATTTTTTTCCCCTATTTTTTCATTTTTTCTCTGATTTTTCACTTTTTTCTAATTTTTTTTTTCAAATTTTCTCAATTTTTCTGCATTTTCTTGCTTTTTCACCAATTTTTCACCCATTATCTCATTTTTCATTTTTTCCACTTTTTCCCTACTTTTTCATCACTTTTTACACAAAAAAACGCCCAAAAACCACTCAAAAATCCTATTTTTCCCATTTTACAGGTTACTGTACCTTTGAAAAGTCCGCAAACACCGTTACACCGAATTGCGGACTTTTGGAAATACAGTAACCTGGAAAACATCAATTTTTGAGATTTTTTGCATTTTCCGGGTTACTGTACTTTCCCAAGTCCGCAATTTGGCGTGATGGTGTTTGCGGACTTTTCAAGGTACAGTAACCTGGGAAATTGATTAAAATTCGATTTTTCTGGGTTTTTTTGTCGATTTTTTTCAGTTCTTTCATCGATTTTCGGGTTTTTAATTGTATTTTATACGAAATTTTCAGTGTTTCCAAAATTTTGAAATTTTTTCGATTTTTCAAAAAATTTCAAAATTTCAAAAAACCAATTTTGATCCCAAAAATCCTTCCGGGAAACGAGAAAAAGTGTACTTTTGACTGACAACCGAATTAATCGGATTTCTCTTTTTTTTTCATTTTCCAATTGAAATAGAGTGCATTCCGGTGTAAGGATTTGGGGCTCTGCGAGCTCAAAATGTGCTCAAAATGCTCCAAATCACGAAAGAGGCGATAAACAGAATGGGAATGATATTGTGATAAAGTTTGGGAAAAACTGAAAGAAATTTTTTTTTTGAAAAATTGAAAAAAAATTTTTTTTGAAAAATAAAAAATTTTTTTTTTAATTTTTAAAAAATTTCCAAAATTTCCAAAAATCAATTTCTCATGCTCATTGTGCTCTTCTGCTCATTTCCTTCTGATTTTTCTAATTTTCCCCATTTCCCAGACCAAAATTGTACTCAATTTTCCATTTCTGACTTCCCCTCTCCAAAACTACAACTCTAAAATTCATCGCTATTTTCAGACATCTTCTGAAGACCTCTTCTGACTTCAGAAGACGTTGATTTTGGAGAAAAAATCAAAAGATGACATCAACTGGAACCGAGAAGCGGTCAAGTCTGCTGAATGAGAAGCGCACCAGTGTGCAGATGAAGGTGGGCGGTTTTTGAAATTCTAAGGAAAAATATTGATTAAAAATGCAAGTGCGCTCTATTGAACATCTTTGAAATCAGTAGAAATTTTGAATAAGATTTGAAAAAAAATCGAAAATTCGGAAAAAAAGTGAAAAATTGACAATTTTTCACTATTTTCTATTTTCACCCAAAAAATGGGTATCAGTTAGAAAGGGGGCGTGGCCTATTTTATATAAAGTAAAAGTATAGAGTTTTATATATCAATCGACGCAGAATTGCATGCTGGACACAATGATATAATTTTCATGACATGAGAATAAGTTTGGAGCAAGGTATGAGCTCTCTAAGAAGAGCAACAAAAATTTCCAAAATTTTCACTAATTTTTTTTCAAAATTTTTTTCACAAAATTCATTTTTCCCCAATAAAAATCAAAATTTCCAGACAAGTTTTTCACAAGAAGTCTACAAGACACCAATCAAACAAATTCTGACGGCACCATCCCAATCTCACTCCAGAATCACACCCGGAGGACAGGTACAAAATTATCTTTCTTATATTTAAAATCCTGTTGGGGGATGTTTGTGTGTGTGTGTGTGTGTGTGTGTATGAGTAGTCAACTCTGTGCATGTAGGGGAACGAAAGGAATAACGTGAAGTGGACAAAAGTCGAACCAGCGACCTTTTGAACGAAAGACAAACGTGCTACCGAATGAACCACCCATACAAACATTTTCACGTGAATATTTCTGAATAATCTCCCAGCCATGCTGAGGCGGCGTGAGCCGCCCCAGCAGGCTGGTTATTATACAAAAAATATTTTTTGTATTATAAAGTGAAAACAAATTTTTAAAATTTGAAAGATTTTTTAAAAATTATAGAAATTTATAATTTCAAAAAATTGATAGAAATTGAATTTTATCACATTTTTCAGTGGAAAAAATTTAACAAATTTCTGAAAATTTGAAAAAAAAATTTCTAAAAATTGAGCATTTTTTTCAATGTTTCAAAATCATCATTAATTTTCAAAAATTAATAAAAATCAGTTAGTCAAACCGACAATGGACAAAATCCGAAAATTCTATCAATAGAAAAGTCAATTTTCTAAAAAAAAATTGTTTTCAAATTTTCAATCACCACTTCTTGCTCTTTGAGCACTTTTCAAAAAGATAAATATGTTTTCTTAATTTTTTGAAAAACAGTGGAATTTTTAAAAATTCAAAAAAGTGGATAAATACTCGAGAATTTTAAAAATTGTTTTTTCAAAAATAGAAAAAATTAAAAAAAAAACAGAAATTTCAAAATTTCTATAATAATTTGTAGTCAGAAAGCTGTTTTTGGATTTAAAAACTGTTTCAAAAAAATTTAAAAATTTGAAAAATCTTTTCACATCATGAAAAAAGAGCATTTTCATCCAAAAAGCTCCAATTTTCCAAAAAAAAAAACTTAAAAAAAAAATTTTTTTACACTTTCACATTCTCTATAAACTTATCAACCTTATTCAAACACTCAATACACTCCGCCTCATTTCCAAGGATTACTGTACTTTCAAAGATTCTGTAAACACTGTGACACCACATTACACACTTTTTGCAGCTCTTCCTATGTGTGATGGGACTCCTTATCAGTGTGGCGATCTGCGTGTGGCTCGCCGGCTTCTCCCGAGAGTCCGGATGGCGTCGGGCGGTGTTCGCCTCGGCCGCCGCGTTCTGTGCAGTGCTCTTCGTGCTGCTCACCATTATGACGTACAAGAGAGCCAAGAAGTGAGTGATTTGGAGCACAATTTTTTGAGAGCATCATACTTATACTATAATTTGCTTTGTTAGTCTGTTTGTTCGTGTGTTCGTGTGTTCGTGTGTTCGTTTGTTAGTTCGCCGGGGTCAATTCTGTCCGCACTTTTTGATATTGAGGGAAAATTTGTAGCGAACAAAACTCGAACCAGCGACCTTTTGAACGATAATCGAACACGTTACCGGATAGACTATCCATGCAACGATTTACACGTTAAAATTTCAGATAGACATTGCAGAGGGGCTTTACTTATTTCTCTCTTCCATTTTTCTATTTCATTTCTTTTAGGTAGAGACGAAGAGAATGTAGAAATGAGAGGAAATGAGAAACAATTAAGAGAGAGGGGGAGTGAAAAAATGAGAGATGCAGACACGCAGAGAAACGTAGAGATAGAGAGAAGATGATGGAGAAAGGGAGAAAAGGAGAGGTAGATAGTAGACGCAGAGAGTTAGAAAAACTCAACGAGAGAGACAAGAGATTAGTAGTAAACACAGAGAGATAAAGAGAAAGCCAACAAGAGATGGAAGACAGATTCGCAGCAGACGCAGAGTGAGACAGATAACAGAAGAAAAGAAACTGATAGTAGACGTAGAGATGTAGTGAGAAAGATAGCGAACGTATCGAGCGAGAGAAAGAGTGATAAATTGGGCAAGACAGACACAGAGAGAAAAGAGAGAGAGAGAGAGAGAGAGAGAGAGAGAGAGAGAGAGAGAGAGAGAGAGAGAGAGAGAGAGAGAGAAACAGAAGATATGGAGAGAGGGAATTAGAGATAAAGAGATAGAGATACAAAGAGAAGGAGAGAGAAAGAGAGAAAAAGAGAAAGAGACAGAAAGAGAGAGTCCCTCATGAACTATCAGTTATAAAACAGACGAAAATACTGTTTTTCAATGGAACATTATATTTTCTAAGTTTCTCTTTGGTATTACAACAGATATAATTGTGTTATGCCGATAAAATTTAGTTTAACCATGAAATTACTAAATTTTTAAGCAATTTCTTTTCAATTTCTGATATCCCCAAGAGCCAAACACAAAACAAGGCAAAACGCAGCCGCAGGCTGCGTAGCCCAGATCTGTGGAGGCGGCGATAGCCGCCGGAGCAGTCTGGTTTAACAATATTTAGTGCCAAAAATAGAATTTCGCAATTGTCTTATTAGAAACTTCTGATGCAGTATTCTTACTTTGAAACAGTATTTTTTTCCCACCCATTCCCACCAACACCATCTCCATTTCCAGCCCACCAGAGCCAGAACCCCTGCCGGATCTCTCTCAACGCCGTTCGACAATCGGCGCTCGGGTCAGCAAAAGGTCGATTGCCGCGGGAATGAGCACCGATGGTGATGGACCCACCTCGGTGAGTTTTTTTCTGGGTTTTTAGGGGTAATTTGAGCTAAAAATGATGGGAAATAGAGAAAGGAGCATTGAAATTGGGTCTTACAACGAAAAAGTACAGTAATTTTGTAAAAATCGTGGGTCTCGGCACGAAAAGTACAGTAATCTATTAGAAATTGGATTTTGAAATGGAAAACTACAATACTTTCGTAGCATGCATGGGTCTCGACACGAAAAGTACAGTAATTTAGTGAAAATGGGGCTTTTATCACGAAAAAGTACCGTAATCTAGAAAAAAACAAGGTCTCACCACAAAAAATACCGTAAGCCAAACAAAAATTAGGTCTTATCATGATCATCTACAGTATTTCCTATAGCTTACGGGTCTCACCACGAAAACAACAACAATCTTGTAAAAATAAGGTCTAAACCTACAGTAATCTCTCAAATATGGGTCTTACCACGAAAAATACCGTAATCCACTTGAAAATAGGTCTCATCACGATTTCCTACAGTATCTTTTGTAGCTGATGGGTCTGAACCTACAGTAATCCCTCAAAAAACGAGTCTTACCACGAAAACTACCGTATTATCCCCAAAATCCCTATAAATTTCTCAATTTTTATTATTTTCCAGGTCCTAGTCACCGGACAACGTGGCTCTATTCCGTCCTAATCACCTTCTTCCTCTTCTTTTTCCATTGATTTTTCATTTTTTTTTTCCATTTTTCCCTTGCTTTTTCCTCCCATTTACCCTCCCCAAAAACCCCTCCGATTTCTTCATATCGGGTAGATTTACACTGTTTTTTTCAATTGTTCGACTTTTTTTCAAAAAAATTCAAAAAATCAAATTTCACAAATTTCAAAAAATTCCCTGTTTGTATAACTCGATATTTCTCGAATTTCACCCCAAAAAATTTCCCTCCTCATTTTCAATAATTCCATTCTTTTTCCCCCCATTTTTCTCTGCAATTGTAATTTTTTTCGGTCCATATCCGAATTTTTTCTCCGATTTTTTCTGTATTTTAAATTGAATTTTTTCCCGAAAACAATGAATTCCTCGCTTTAAAATTGGAGTGAAATTGAATTGAAAAAATAGCAAAAAAAAAAATTCAAAAAAAATTGAAAAAACTAAAAAAAATTGTGTTTCAAAATGTAGTCTTGTATTAGTGTAGGTTTTGAAAATCAATAGTCGATCTTCGATCAGATTTCAAACATTTATCGTAATTATTTGAATTCCCTCCAAAAAAGTTCAAAAAATTTGAATTCCCCACCAAAAACAAGCTGAAAAATTTGAATTTCTTGCCAAATCTATCCTAGCAATTTGAACTGCCGCCAAACAAATTCAAAAGAGTTCGAATTCCCGCCAAAAAGTATTTGAAATTTGAACTTCCCACCAAAAACTATTCATAAGAATTCGAATTACCGCCTAACCAATACGAAAATTTCGAAAATCCCGCCCAAAAATTGAGAAAAATTTGAATTCCCACCAAAAACAACCCGGAAGATTTGAAATTCCCGCTTGAAATATCATGAAAATTTGAATTTCCCGCCAAAATCCATTTATATGAAATCAAATTCCCGTCGACTTCCATCATAAACAATCCTAAAATTTTAAATTCCCGCCAAAACTATTCATAAGAATTCAAATTCCCGCCGACTCTCATAAAAAACAATCCAAAAATTCAAATTCCCGCCATTCAACCATCCCAACACTTCAAATCCCCTCCTTCACAAACCTCATCAACATCGCAAATCAGTTTCTGCTGATACGTGATCTGATCCTGCACATACTGCAACTTCTCCTTGGCACTGTCGATGGCCTCCAGAAGGCCGTCGCGGTAGATGACGTCTTGCGATTGGGTGAACAGTTTTTCCTGGAAGCATGAGATTGAAATTGGTGTGAAAAATGAATAGGAAGGAAGAATAAGAAAAATAGGAAAAATTAGAAAGTTTTCAGTTTCAAAATCTTCATGAAATTTAGAAGAAAAGTTTTCAAATTAATTCTACTTCACTTCTTCTTCCCTAACTCACATTCTCGACAATCTCCACCATGACGGCATGTCTCTCGTTCAGATATCTCTCCAACTCGGCCTCCATCTTCTGCACAATCTGTCGTCGTCTCGCACTTTCCTCGATCTTCCTCACTATCACATCCCACTTTATCTTGGTGGCCTTTGCCGAGAAAGTGAGCTCTTTCGTTGCTCCGACGCCACGTGGATTGCGGCGAGCCGAAGGGGGCGGGGCTGGACGGACGGTGCGGTTGGCTTGGCGGGCGGCTGCGGCTGCTACGGCCTGGAAATAAGGAGATTGGTGGAGGAGAGGGGGGGGGGGGGTTACTGTAGGGTTATGGTAGTTGGATGAGGATTACTGTAGGTTCGAGAAACTGTATTATAGCTTGATAGAGAGTACTGTAGATTTGGAGAACTTTAGGCGCACTGGATTACTGTATCTTGGCAAGGAGTACTGTAGATCAGGGGGATTACTGTAGACTCTCTAGAGTTCAGATTGGGATTACTGTAGTTTGACATGGAGTACTGTAGGTGAACGAGAATTACTGTAGGGTAGCAATGCCTATACTACTGTAAGTAACAAGAAGCAAAAATTACTGTAGGTTAGGATTACTGTAGGCCAACAAGAAGCAAAGACTACTGTAGCTCAACTGGATTACTGTAAGGCCACAAGATTACTGTATTCCAATGAAGATTACGGTAGGCTATCATGGATTACTGTAGGTCAGAGGGATTACTGTAGCTCAAAAAGATGGAAAATTGACTAGGATTAATGTAGCTCAACTGGATTACTGTAGACCCACTAGATTACTGTATTCCAACGAAAAGGTATCAAGAACTACTGTAGGATTACAAGGATTACTGTAGCTCAACTGGATTTCTCCACAAGATTACTGTAAGCACACTGAATTACCGTATTCCTACAAGAATTACGATTGACAAGAATCACGCTACATCTGCACAGATTACTGTAGCTTCTTGACACTTCCCTTTCCACTGACCACGCCCCTTTCCCTTTCATATGCTCATTCAGTACCTTCTCCTTCCTTAACGCATTCAAGTCCTGTGTGGTCTTCTTGAGGAACTGCTCTCTTTGCTTGTCCTTCATCTCGAGTGTCCGAATCTTGTTCGCCTGAAGACGTGTCTGCTTCTCCTTCGTCGCAATCGCCCGAGCATTGGCGAGTTGTTGCGCCTTCTGCTTCTTCTTGTCCTCGTTCATCTTCTTGATCAGTTCTACCTATAAGATGAATGGGTTGATTATGAAAAGGTCAAAAACTATAATGAAAAATGGAGCAGTTGAGGGAAGTATAGAGGTTTTGAAACGGGGAGGAAATTGTATTTCAAGTAACTGATTGTGAATAAGTTAAATCCAGTAATAATGATCTTTGAAAGTGTAACTGTTATTTTTAGAATTGGGAAACAGTGAATGAATGATAATTAGTGATGATTTTAATGATTCATTTGTTATTAACTTATGTTTAATCTTCTATTAGATACGCTTTCAGTGAAAGTGTAATTTGTTGAATTTCTTTCGGTTTCAAAAATTTTTCACTATATTTCTGATTCTACCATTTCCTAGAATTTCTCATTAATAATCGGAATAACTAACTAATTATCTATCAATTACCTTCTAATTACCTCTCTAATTAACCCTCTAACTATTTTCTAATCAATAACCAGAATAACCATCTAACTATCTCCAAATTACCTCGGTCTGCAAATCACTTGCTTATCTACTCCTTATTACCCTAATTATCTCCTAATTACCCTTAATTGCCCCTTAATTACCCCCTCCCCTAATTTCCCCCTATATCACCCCCCCCCCCCCCTCTCTTATCACCCATACCTTTGCCTTCTTCAAATCGACGACTTCACTCTTCAACCGCGTCTTCTCCTGCAGTTCCCTCTGCGACTTTGCGATCACTTTCAAGTGCTCCTTATCAAGAGCCTCAATCTTCTTCAGCTCCTTCCTCAGATCCGAAATCTTCAGCTCATACTCTTGTTTAATCGCCTTCATCTGCTCATCGGACATTGATTTCCCGCCGGCTCGCTTCCCGCCATCTTGGAGCACACGATCCCGTTCGGATTCCGTGTCCTGGAATTGTTTTTCTTTTTGTCATTTTTTATACATGATCGTTGAAAGATTGAAGGTGGATGGTTCCAAGTTGTGATATTGGTGTTGTGGAACTGGGATTTTTTTTGAATTTTTTTTTGAATTTTTTTCTAAATTTTTTTATGTTTCAATTAAAATCAAATGTTTTATGACAAAGTTTTGAACTGATTCTGCTAGAAAGCCATTAAATTTGATAATAAAGAGAAACTGAATTTTTTTTTCAATTTTGAGCAAAAATTATCACATATTAGGTTTTTGCTCTGTAACTTGGCTTAAACTCTTTTTTTTCTATTTTTATCTTATAGAAAATCAAATTTGCTACATTTTGATAGTAAAATCATACTTTTTGAGTGAAAATAGAGAAAGTTAGGATTTTTTGAAATTTTCGAAAAAAAAATTTTTTTTCAAAAAAACCAGCCTGCTGGGGCGGCTCACGCCGCCTCAGCATAGCTGGGAAGTCATTTAGAAATTTTCACGTGAAAATGTTTGTATGGGTGGTTCATTCGGTAGCACGTTTGTCTTTCGTTCAAAAGGTCGCTGGTTCGACTTTTGTCCACTTCACGTTATTTCTTTCGTTACCCTACATGCACAGAGTTGACTACCCACACATACACACATACACAAACATCCCCCAACAGGATTTTAAATATAAGAAAGACCAGACTGCTCCGGCGGCTATCGCCGCCTCCACAGATCTGGGCTACGCAGCCTGCGGCTGCGTTTTGCCTTGTTTTGTGTTTGGCTCTTGGGGATATCAGAAATTGAAAAGAAATTGCTTAAAAATTTAGTAATTTCATGGTTAAACTAAATTTTATCGGCATAACACAATTATATCTGTTGTAATACCAAAGAGAAACTTAGAAAATATAATGTTCCATTGAAAAACAGTATTTTCGTCTGTTTTATAACTGATAGTTCATGAGGGACTCTCTCTTTCTGTCTCTTTCTCTTTTTCTCTCTTTCTCTCTCCTTCTCTTTGTATCTCTATCTCTTTATCTCTAATTCCCTCTCTCCATATCTTCTGTTTCTCTCTCTCTCTCTCTCTCTCTCTCTCTCTCTCTCTCTCTCTCTCTCTCTCTCTCTCTCTTTTCTCTCTGTGTCTGTCTTGCCCAATTTATCACTCTTTCTCTCGCTCGATACGTTCGCTATCTTTCTCACTACATCTCTACGTCTACTATCAGTTTCTTTTCTTCTGTTATCTGTCTCACTCTGCGTCTGCTGCGAATCTGTCTTCCATCTCTTGTTGGCTTTCTCTTTATCTCTCTGTGTTTACTACTAATCTCTTGTCTCTCTCGTTGAGTTTTTCTAACTCTCTGCGTCTACTATCTACCTCTCCTTTTCTCCCTTTCTCCATCATCTTCTCTCTATCTCTACGTTTCTCTGCGTGTCTGCATCTCTCATTTTTTCACTCCCCCTCTCTCTTAATTGTTTCTCATTTCCTCTCATTTCTACATTCTCTTCGTCTCTACCTAAAAGAAATGAAATAGAAAAATGGAAGAGAGAAATAAGTAAAGCCCCTCTGCAATGTCTATCTGAAATTTTAACGTGTAAATCGTTGCATGGATAGTCTATCCGGTAACGTGTTCGATTATCGTTCAAAAGGTCGCTGGTTCGAGTTTTGTTCGCTACAAATTTTCCCTCAATATCAAAAAGTGCGGACAGAATTGACCCCGGCGAACTAACAAACGAACACACGAACACACGAACACACGAACACACGAACAAACAGACTAACAAAGCAAATTATAGTATAAGTATGATTCAATTTTTAAGTTATTCTAACTTTTTCATTTTCTATCTATTTTTTCAATTTTTATACCAAAATGCTCCAAATCATCTTCTCTTTCTATTTATTATGCTCATTTTACTCTATCTTTATCACAATTTTGACCGTCTTTAATTTCTTCATAAGTAATGATGTATGGAACCAAGTTGTGATAATGGTTTTATGGAACCGGAATTTTTTGGATTTTAAGAAAAAACTATTATTTCGCCATCTTGTGAATTAGTAAATTCTCTACATTTTGATAGTAAAATCATAATTTTTGAATGAAAATTGAGAAAGTTACGATTTTTGAAATTTTCGGAAAAAAAAAACCAAAAAAAAATTCAATTTTTCAAAATCTCCAAACTTTTTCAATTTCCATCCATTTTCCTCCATTTTTATATCAAAATGCTCCAAATCATCTCCTCTTTCTATTTTTAATGTTCATTTTACTCTACCTTAATCCTGTCCATCAATTCCCTCAACTTCTTCTCATAGGTCTCGCGAATCTGTTGATTCTGTCTCTCGGCCCTCTCCAACTGATCGATGAGCTTCTCTTTGATATCCAACTCGATCATCACTTCATTCAAGTCAATCTGAAGTGCTTCTGAAGCCTCCTCCTCTTCTTTCTCCTCTTCGTCCTCATCCAATTCCTCATTTTCGTCGAGCTCATCGGCCTCGTTGCTCGTGCCGTCCTCGTCTTGTCCCATTGAGGAGTATTCTGATGTGGGGGCTGGAAATAGAAGGTTTTGAGTGGAATAGATGGATAGAGCTTGAAATAAGCTTTAATTTGATACTAAAATCGTAAAATTTGGAGGGAAATTTGATTTTTTGAAAATTTGGAAAAAAAATTTTTTTTTTTTGAAAATTTTTTTTTTTCTGAAAATTTTTTTTGCTATTTTTTTTTCAATAGCTTTCCCAAATATTAGAATTCCACATATAAGAACAGTTGTTGTTGGAACCATCCAGTATTCATATCATTTTCCCATACATTTCAAATCGAAACAAGTCAAAAGAGAAGGAAAAGGGGACTTGTTTCGATTTGAAATGTATGGGAAAATGATATGAATACTGGATGGTTCCAACAACAACTGTTATATATGTGGAATTATAATATATGGGAATGTTTTGAAAAAAAAATAGAAAAAAAAATTTTCAGAAAATTTTTTTTCAGTTTCAAAAAAATTTGAAAATTTTGGAACAAAATTGGTAGATTTCAATTTTTTAAAAATATTCATAATTTTTCTGATATATTTTCATACGATTAACTAATTAAGAGTTTATTCGCAAAATCCTACTGTTAACTTTGATTAAAAATTGCTATTATCTTGATTATGAAACTGGAAAAAAATTTTTTTTTTCAAAATTTCAACTGCTTCAAGAAATTCATATAATTTTTCAAAAAATACTTTCATATATTCTAAAAATTACTATTATCTTGATTTTGAAACTGGAAATTTTTTTAAAAATTTGTTTTCCCCGTTTCAAAAAGTTTATATCTTTTTTGAAAATTTACTTGCTTCAATCTAATGCTAATACTCACAAAACAAGGAATTAGATCTAAAACTAACACAATTAAGGAACTCGAAAAAACACTTATTATCATTCTAACTATGAAACAGTGTATCACTGTAAAACAGAACTTTTCTATCCCACCAAACTACCCACCATCTCCTCCACCTCCACCAGCCGTCACCAACTTCCTCTGCTGCTCCACCTCGGCCTTGGCCATCTCGATCAACTTCTGACTGTTGAACTCGGAGACTCCGCCCCCTGCCCCGCCCCTCGACTTCCATCTCGCGTTGTCCTTCCTTAGCTGATCGCAAGTCGACTGGGACTCGTACAACAGAGATTTGGTCCTTTCCAGTTCTTCCAGGTACTTTCGGAATGTCTGTTGGACGGCGTCGTCGTCTCCAGAAGAGGTGATTGTGGAGAGCTCGGATTTCGCTTTGAGGTCAATGTTTTCGGTGCGCAGGATGTCGAGGGTTTCATTGAGGGCTTTGACTCGGAAGCGGAGGTGGTTCACTTCGCTCTGGAATAGCATAATGATATTGTGCTTGTGGGGCAAGAGAGAGAGAGAGAGAGAGAGACGCAGACTGTCTGACGACCTGCGTCTCTTACGACAAGCGTCTCTCTCTCTCTCACTTTGTTTGTTGTTTCCGCTCTCTCGTCATGAGAGACGCAGACTAGCAGACAACCTGCGTCTTTTACGACGAGCGTCTCTCTCTCTCTCTCTCTCTCTCTCTCTCTCTCTCTCTCTCTCTCTCTCCTCTCTCTCTCTCTTCTCTCTCTCTCTCTCTCTCTCTCTCTCTCTCTCTCTCTCTCTCTCTCTCTCTCTCTCTCTCTCTCTCTCTCTCTCTCTCTCTCTCTCTCTCTCTCTCTCTCTCTCTCTCACTCTCTCTCTCTCTCTCTCTCTCTCCCCCTCTCACCCCTCCATTCCTTACCGTCAAATACACATTCTCGTGGTACTGATCATTGACGACCTCATGCCCATCCACATCCACCGTCCGTCTCCCCTGCTTAAACTCCAACAACTCTGACTCGAGAGCCGCAATCCGGCTCCGCAGCTCGCCGATCATCTTCGACGACTTGTCCTGATTCGCCACCACCTTGTTCTTGATCTCTTTCGCGCGATTCGCGTACTTCATCGTGTTGAGAGTCTCCACGAAATCGCTGTCAGATGGAGAGCAACAGGCGATCATTAGGGTGCGACTGGAAGGGTTATAATTGATAACTTGTTATATTTTTGATGGATTGGGAAAGTAGAAAATGGTATGCGATGTGGTTTATGGGTGTCAAATGGATTTGAGCTCTCATATCTCGGCTCAGAGGTAAAAGTCGCAGTTTTTGACTTCAGATTTGGAATCAGCATGATCAAGTTTATCTATGGACCAAGTTTTATGAAGGTACAAAAAGGTTCATTGATATTTTTCTGTTTCCAAAAATTTTTCTTACAAATTTAAATATAAATTATCAATTTCATAGATGTTCTCACATATTAAACCATTAAACCATAACTTTTCCTGACCAACATGAAAATGATAAAACTACAGTACCCCCCCCCCCGACTACAGTAATCCCTCAAACTATGTTCTAATGGATAGTGGAACTCACCTATTACCACCCAGCGAGTCCTGCAGAAGACGAGTGAGTTTCGAGTCACGGTACGGCACATGGCTCACTTTCCCATTGGCTCCGCCCAGTGCGGCGATCACGTTTCCCAGGGCGAGCTGGAAATCAGGACATTTTTTGAGGTTATTGATATGTGGCTCTTGAGAGGGAAGCATAACAATTGCGGCAGTGATTTTGAATTGATTGTGAGTTTTTAAAAACCAATTGAAACGGTGAAAAAAAGTGAAAAAAATAAGTAAAATTTAGGAAAAAATGGAATTTTACTATAATAAAATCTGGCTTTTATCAATAATTATTTCAAAGAGATAAAATACTTGTAACTCCAATAGAATTCCATATTTTAAAAAATTTTTTAAACTATCAATTTGAAACCGAAAACATAGTGTAAATCTGATACTAAATCACACATTTCTCGGGTAATTTTTAGTAAAATTCAAAGGTTATTTTGAATTCTAATCTAATTTAATTAATCTACTGATTCAACATATCAATATCAATTATTGAATAAAATTAGATTCTAATAATCATACAAGTTTATAAACATTTTTATCATCATTTTCATCAAAATTTCATTGATTTTATCAATTTTTCCCTATTTTCAGGAATTTTTCTGTCCAAATGAAAGGAAATTATCAAAAAATCACTAGCAATCACCTTATAATTGATCTACAGTAGTCTTGTGATCAATTTCCAGTGGAAAACTGATAATTTCCCTTCATTTGGACAGAAAAAACGCCTGAAAATTAGGAAAATTCGATAAAATCAATGAAAATTTGATGAAAATGATGAGAACAATGTTTATAGGCTTGTATGATTATTATAATCTAGTTTTTTTGAATACTTTATATTGAATAGTTGAATCAATAATTAGATTAGAATTCATAATGAAATGTGTGATTTACTTTTAGTATCAGATTTTTACAATTCTTCTATTTTTTCGGTTTCAAATTGACAGTTTAAAAAATTTAAAAATATGAAATTCTATTACAGGTTGTTTATCTCTTTAAATTTACAAAAAGACCTTTCGAATGATACTAATCTCGTTCTGAAAAGCCAACGTACGTCGGGAACATTCCCTAGTTACTCCCCCAACTCACCAATCCCACATTGATACTAATTCCCTCCTTGGCCCTATCGCCCGTCGCGCCCGTCCTCTTCATCCGCTCACTTCCCGCCAGATCCACAAAATGGAACTTGGCACCCAACACCTCCATCTCGAGCTCTCCGCTCTTCACCGGCTCGCCGGCCTCGTCCAACGGATTCACCGCCACTCGCTGCTGCTTGACGTGGAGGGTGAAGATGGCGTGCGATCGGGAGGACTGCTCGTTCATGTTCGTGGAGGCCACTGTTCGGTTCAGGGCTCCGTTTTTCAGGATTTGCATTGTCTGGAAATGGAAATGGTCAGCAAGTGCGCTCCGCTGGACTTTCCAGCTAGGAAGTTTGTTATCGATGTTCAATTTTTGTGCAAATTGGCGTCAGTTTTGGTGTTCTCACTAGAGAGGAAATCCTAGGCCATTTTGGAAATTTCAGAAATTTCCGAAATTTTTTTCTTTTTCAAAAATTTAATAAAAAGTGAATATTTTTCGATTTTAGCACTTGTGTTTTATTTTTGCTTCATTGATATTAGATAAAAATAGGGATATGAATTTAGCACTATGAAATTAATTATATTGATTTTGAAGTAACTTTATGGATATTTTGAAACTGCGAATTTTTTTTGATTTTTTAAAACTTCCACAAAAATTTTCCCACATTCTTTATCTTTTTGAGCTCATTTTCATCTCATTTAACTCAAACTCAATCGTATTTTTTGATAAAACTTTTTTATAGATATTTTTGAAACTGAAATATTTTCAAAAAAAAAAAACAATTTTTTTTCATATTTTTTTTCAAATTGTCTTTATTTTTTTCACTTTTTGGGCTCATTTTATATAAATTTTATGTCAATTTTAACTTTTTTATCTTGGAAAAACTTTAAATTTTTTTTTGCTATTTCAGAACTTTCATAAAAAGTGTACTTTTTCCGATATGGTTAATAAAATTTTAACCATCAACCAAAAATCGAGCAGAAAATCAACGAAAAACTGGATTTTTCATCGAAAATTGAAAAAAAAAACTGTACATTTCCATCTATTTTTCATATTCTTTACTAAATTTTCAACCGAAAATTCAAATTTTTAATTTAAAAAAAACTGACCCCCTGCATATCAAAAACAGATCTCTGCTCAACACCATGGAGCACAATCTCTCCTCGATTGTCCTCGTGAATTCTGATCGACGACGACATACTTCTGTCATCTGACAGCAAATCGAGCACATCATCGTTGTAGAGCTCCACGAACTGGACGGACACCTCGAAGGAGGGCTCTAGGATTCCTTGCTCTTGGGCTGATGACTGGAAAATGGGGGGTTTTATAGGTTTTTGGGGTTCTTTTTTGAAAATATTAGTAGAAAATTAGGTAAAACGTTAGAAAATAATAAGAAAAATTTTTTGAAAAATTGGTAAAATTTAAGATAAAAATCAAAAAAAAAAATATTTTTTTTTTCAAAATTTTTTTTTAATTTCAAAAAATCCCAACAAACTTTAGACTCTGAAATCTTCCTAAAAGTGTGCTGAATGGCTCTCGGAATGACTCCCAACTCGTCTTCCTTCTGATTCACTGCCGAATCGAAAGCAGTTCCCATTGTGTGTGTTTTTCCAGAGCCGGTCTGAAAGAAATTGTGGTTTTTTTTTAAATTTAGGATGTTATTTAATGTGAAAGTGTTTATTTATGTAGTTTTGATGATAAAAAGTATATAATTTTAATATTTGAATTTTTTGAGTTTCTTGAAAAATTAAAAAAAAATTATCAGTTTCAAAAATTATTTTTAAAAAATCAAAATATTATAAAAATATTATATCATATTATGTAGTCGTCTGGAGAACAATATTTAATTTTTCTAAAATTCAAAAATTGTTCAAAAAATTGTTTTTTTTTCAGAATTCTGAAGGAAAATTTGAAAAAAAAGGAAAATTTCATCTAATTTTTAATTTTCAAAATTTTAAAATTCACAAAAAATATTAAAAAAAATTGTCAGTTTTTCAAATTTAGGTATTAAAAAATTGAAATTAATTCAACCTAAATTTTCATAAATTCTCAAAATTTTCAGAAAAAAATCAAAAAATTTGAAAAATCGTTCATTTGCATTCATTTCAACACTATCTAATATCTAATAACCAGTGGAAATTTTCACGCGAAAAATGAAAGTGCGGACAGAATTGACCCCGGGAAAACTAACAAACGAACAAACAGACTAACGAAGCAAATTATAGTATAAGTATGATTGCCTCTAATCACATGATAATTAGTTAATTAAAGCATAAATTTTAATTCATTTCCATCTATTAAAGCTTTCGCGAGTTTCGATCACTTTTGATAAATTTATCCATTTTTTAATTTTTTTTTGAAACTGTAAAAAAATTTGTTTTTTAATTTCACTACATTTTTATGATATTTTTAGCTCAAATTAAAACGTTTTCTAGTCTTTAACTATTATACGTTTCACTACTGAAAAATCACTCATTTAAACCCATTTTTCATTCAATTTCTCCCATTTTCGATCAAATTTGGACTTTTTCTTGCTCTTTAACTATTTTGCACTATCAGAAAGCTATCATTTCCCACCAATTTCGCTCCTTTTCCACCCATTTTCCACCATTTCAGCCTTTCTAATCTAATCAAAACGTTTTCATGATCTTCAACTACTTCTCATTATCAGAAAGCTACCCTTTTGATTCTTACTTTTTTATAGTTCATTTTTTACACCATTTTCCACCCTATTTTCCACCACTATACCTGTCCATACGCCAACACGGTGGCATTGAATCCATCGAAGAGCCCGTCGACCAACTTCTCGACGCAACTCTCGTAGACCACATTCTGAGGGGTGGGCATGTCGAACACGTGGTCGTAGGTGAACGAACGGTCCCCTCCGATTGTCACCTGGGGGTCATTTGGGAGCACGGAGGTGCATACTCGACTCCCTTCCAACTTCTCACGATTTCCTTGGGGGCGGATACTGGAAGTGAAAAGGAAATGTATAAAAAGGGGCAGGGCTTATTGAATATGATAATTTTTGGGGGCTTCTACAGGTGGAGAGAAAGTGAGATAAAAAGTTGGCATAAGAATAGTGGTTGAAACGGATTACTGTAGAAAAGGATTACTGTAGTTTTTGAACAAATTTCAAAATTTTCTAGCACTCAATCAGTTGTCCACGAGAACTACAAAACTACACTATATCAACAATAGATATATTGGCCTAGTTTTTTCTAGGCCATCTCTATTTTATTGATTTTTCTGGTTCAAAAGGAATTTTTGAAAACATTTCTTTCACAAATTGGATTTGTTTCTGTTTCTACCCAACTTTATCAAAAAAAAAATCGATAAAAAGTGTGTAAAATATCGGAAAAATGGCCAAAATTCAAATTTTTGTCCACGAGAATTACCCCGCTGACCAATCATGTGCTGGCCTAGCTTTTTCTAGGTCATCAAAATTTTATCCATTTTTCAGGGTCTCTATTGAATTTTTTCTATTTATTTTTTTACAAATTGGATTAGTTTCTGTTTATACACAAATTTATCAAAAAAATTCTATAAATGTATGGAAAAATCTGGAAAAAATGACAAAATCCGATCCGCTTGTCCACGAGAACTACACGACTGACCACTCATGTGATGGCCTAGCTTTTTCTAGGTCATCAAAATTTTATCCATTTTTCAGGGTCTCTATTGAATTTTTTCTATTTATTTTTTTACAATATGGATAAGTTTCTGATTTTACACAATTTTACTAGAAAAAAAAAATAAAAATTTACAGTTTCAAAAAAGTTCAAAAAAAAAAAGATAAAACTCACCGCAAGGCGACCTGCACACAGGTGTCCTTTCCCTCCATTTTTCACCAATTTCTCACTAATTGCCAATAATTGCCAATAATTACCACCAGTGCCAATTAAATTGTCAATTATGCCAAATTACCATTGAGAAGACCAACTATGAATTTCTGTAATTTCTTCATTTTTTTCAATATATTTTTTTGATAAAAGATAAAAAAACGAAAAAGAGATAGAGAGAGAGTAAAGTCGAGAAGAGACGCAGAGAGCGAGAGAGAGAGAGACTAGAGAGTGTGGTGGAATGGGAGAGTGCTAGAGATATAGAGAAAAAATTGGAAAATCAATGAAAAATTGAAAAAAATCGATAAAAATGGGTGAAATTAGGCGTTGACAGATGTCAATTCCCTATTTTCAAAGTTCATCGTCCACTTCTTGTCACTTTCAGTGTATTCTGAATTTTGGGATTCAGATGACGTCGTGGAGATCTGAAAAATTGGAAAAAAAATTTTTGAAAATTTTTTTTTTGGAATTTTTTGTAGATTTTTTTTAAAAAAATTGCGAAGAATTGCAAATGCGCTCTAATGATAAAATTTAAAAATTATAAAAACTCTGATTTTTAACTCATTTTTAGGTTCGAAAGATGAAAAAGTGCGCTCTAATGAGAAAAAAACCATTTTTATCGATTTTATTGATTTTTCTATCAAAAACAAGATTTTTGAACTTTTATTATCCATTCGCCAAAATCGGACGAATACTACTGTATCCGGAGAACACGCTGTTGTGCGTGAACGCACAGAACGCGTGTAGTGCTTTGTAGTCCTCTCGGACAATCGAATTATTTTTTTTTCTTTTTCATGTTTTTTCTTCATTTTTCATCAATTTTCATAGTTTTTTCGAGTTTTTTCTTCAAAAAACGACAAATACGGTTGAAAAATACTATAAAATCACAAAGTTTGCATGTTTTTCAGACTAGAAACGGACAAATTACTCTAAAAACGTATCGGGCGAGAAAATTGTCAAATCCGAGCTAAATAGTCGATGAAATGCTGAATTTTTACAAAAGATCCTTAGCTTATCAGTACAATTTTTAATTTTAATTGAAAAAACTCGAAAAAACTAGGAAATTTGAAGAAAAATGAAGAAAAAACGTGAAAAAGAAAAAAAAAAATAATTCGATTGTCCGAGAGGACTACAAAGCACTACACGCGTTCTGTGCGTTCACGCACAACAGCGTGTTCTCCGGCTACAGTAGTATTCGTCCGATTTTGGCGAATGAATAATATCTGTGTGCTAATGCGCTCTATTGATAAAAATTATCGAGTTTTCGATAAAAACATTGATTTTTCATTGATTATCACTGAAATTTTCAATAAACTGTCAAAAACCAGTATTTTCAAAATTCGATCACTATGCAAGTGTGCTCTAATGATAAAAACTACGTTTTTATTGATTTTTGGCTGAAAAACTCAACATTTGGTATGAAAATGTGCTCTAATGATAAAATCGTTGTTTTTAGCCGATTTTCTGGTGAAAAACCACAAAAAATTAATATTTCACATTCTCATCGCTATGCAAGTGCGCTCTATGGATAAAACTTTCAAAATTATAATTTTTATCGATTTTTCTTATATTTTTCGATAATTTTTCTCGATTTTAACAATTCCTTACCCTGGAAACAGTTCCCCGATAGTACTGATAGTTGAGAATGGCCTTGCACAGATTGAAATATCCGAATTCCGGCCAAAGGACGTCGTCAAAGTAGACGTGCGTGTCGGAAGACTGCCACATGAGGAAATCGGACAGTCGGTGCTCTCCAGAAGTCCTAACGAATAGGTCCGGATGCGTGCCACTGCCACTGTCCAAACAGGCGTCGATCATCGACTCGTTTATCTGAGGAATAGTTGGTTTCCACGAGAACTACACGAATGATGGGGTGGGTATTTGAGAAATGGGGTTAGTTGTGTAGTTCTCGAGGAGGACAGTGAGAATTTGAATGTTGTCCTCGAGAACTACACGGATGATGGCCGAGGTTTTGCAAAAATATATTTTTATCGATTTTTCAGGGGTTTGAATTGAAAACTCATCAAATTAGAGCAAAAATTGTTAGAAAAACAGCGAAAACCCCCTGAAAATCATTATAAAAACAAAAAATTTGATATGGCCTAGAAAAAGCTAGGCCATCACTTCATAATTGGTGAAAATTCGATTTTTTGACAAAATCGGTCAAATTTTCTCAAAAAATCATTCAAAACCCCCTGAAAATCACTATAAAAACGACAAATTCAAGGTGACCTAGAAAAAGATAGTCCCTCTGATGATTGGCAGGTCGTGTACTTCTCGTGGACACTGAACACACCTCCTCCACTTTCACGGTCCCATTTTTCACATTTTGTCGAATCGTTTCAAAACTTCGCGCCATTTCGTCACGGGAAGTGTACGGCATACACACATTCAGTCGACCGTTCTGGAATTTTATTGATTTTTTTGAGGGAATTTATTGATTTTTAGGGGAAATTTATTGATTTTTATGAAAGTTCATAGATTTTTATGAAAATTCATTGAATTTTTCAAACATTATTGATTTTTTTTTTGGGAAATTTAGTGATTTTTTGGAAAATGTATTAATTTATAGGTGAAATTTATTGATTTTTAGGAAAATTTATTGATTTTTTAGCGAAAAACTGGGGAAAATCTTGAAAAATCTGTCAAGGGGCGTGGCCTATCGGGTCTCGTCGCGAAAAGTACAGTAACTTTAGCAAAAATTGTCAATTATCATTAGAGCTCACTTGCAACCTAGATATTTATAAATATACGAGAAAAACGTGATTTTTCTTTTAATTTTGCCTATTTTTACGCTTTTTTCACAAATTCTATCGAAAAACGTGTAATTCGTGGCCTTTCCCAGTAACCTGGTCTGGCCCCGCCCCTAAAACCTAGATGACGTGGCAAAAATGGTCAATGTGGAGGGAGAAAATGGAACTGGGAATCAGTTCTCGTTTTCTGGCAGACTTCAGTCTCGAAAAGGAATGTAATGATATCGGAACGCGAACTATGGATGACATTTAACAGTGAGTTAGAAAGAGGATTCTGAATTTGGCTTCTGAATTCTGACATCAGATTTCTGAAGACAGAATTCAGAAGACTTCAAAAGACGTCAAACGTCTAATCAATCAATAATCATATCATTTCAGTATTCTCAACATCATGAAACATCGATTCATCTTTAATGGATTAATGGATTGGATTCGCGCACCCATTGACATTTTTTGATCGATAATAAAAGATTTTATTGAATTTTCATGTTGTTATGGGTTTTTTCATGGTTGCAAGCGCGCTCTATTGAGAAAACACAGGGAATTGGCTCAAAATGGTGAAAATAGGGGTTTTCGCGGAGTTTTTTTTAGATTGTGGATTTTTTCAGTGTTTGCCACGTGGCACAGCAATTTTTCATTGAAAATCGCTCAATTCGATCAATTTTCAATGATTTTCCACAATTTTCAAAGGGAAATCAAATTGCGCTCTATTGAGAATCTATGAAACTGCGTGTTTTCAATGAGAATTGTGAAATAATGTCGAAATTTCATAAAAACACAGTGAAATTATGCTCCAAAGCGCGGAAAATAGTAAAAAATCGTCAAAACTATCAGTGGAGCGCCATTTCTGAGCACTTTTGTCAATAGAGCGCAGTTACTTTATTGCTCCACGAAGTTTTTCATTACTTTTGACTCAAAAGTGATGAAAAACTTCGAAAAAACACCGAAAAAGGAGCAAAAACGGCCGAAAATCGCCAAATTTTAGTGCATTCTCATTAGAGCGCATTTGCAACCTTCTAATTCTCATTAGAGCGCACTTGACACCCAGAAATACGAAAAATACGTTATAATAGTGATTTTTCGTCGATTTTCTTCAACTTTGACTCATTTTTCATACAATTTCTATTAAAAACGTGAAATCCGTGACCTTCCCAGTAAACTGGCCTGGCCCCGCCCCTAAAACCTAGATGACGTGGCAAAAAATGTCAATGTGGAGGGAGAGAAGGGAACTGGGAATCAGTGCTCGATTTCCGCTCTACTTCAATCTCGAAAAAGAAAAGGAGGACTAGGACAAAGAATGTTATGATACCGGAATGCGAACTTTCACGAATCCGAGGACGTGAGTTGAACGGAATTCTGAATTCTGACGTTAGAATTCAGAATTCTGATGGTAGAATTCAGAAGACTTCAAAAAATCAATAAACTTTTTTCAGCGAATCCCGAGATAAGTGATATGAATCAATCGATATGAACAGAAGGAGTGTCAGTGATGTCGTCGACAAAAATTTCAGTTTTTTTTTGACATGGAAATGAAGATTTTTATTGATTTTTCAATGTTTTTTGTGTCTGAAAGTGCGCTCTGTTGAGAAAAGCTCGGAAATCGGTAGAATTATTGATTTTTGCCACGTGGCTTTTCACTATAGGTGGAAAGTATTGATTTTTCTCATTTTTTATGGATTTTTCCTGAAAATCTAGTTTTTCGCTGTTTTTTTTGCAGTTTTCTCTCTAAAACCAGTTGAACCTCATAATCCATCGTCTTCTTCTCAATATCATGCATCAGCTGCTGAAGACGTTCCGATAACAGCGACCTATTCCCGTAGAATCGGAAACAGATCCGCTTCTCCTCCAACTTGTCCGTATCGTTGAGCAACTTGGCGAACTTCTCCTCGGCCAACCTCATTAGGCCACTGACCTGGAAGAATGCTGATTGGTCCGTCGTGTAGTTCTCGTGGATGATACCTCCTCTTCGCTTCGCTTGAAATTCTCGATGCTGAACGCGTAGACGGTGATCTCCTCGATGCCGAACCGGTTGCACCAGTCGAGAATGCGAGCCAGTTGCACGAATCCCTGGATTTTTATTGATTTTATTGATTTTTTGGGGGTTTTGAGGGAATTTGGAGGTTTTAGAGGTGGAAAATTATGATTCTGTGTGATTTTTATGAAATTCTATGGGGAAAAACCCTTTTCAGGGTAATTTTGGCTGAAAATTATCAATTTTCAGAGTTTTCTAGTGAAAAACTAGTGAAAAACGCTGAATTTTCGATTTTCTATCAGAAAAACATTGAAAATACAAATTTTTACAAGGTTTTTGGATTGAAAATTGGCAAAATTGCACTTTTATCAATTTTTCAACGAAAATTGACAATTTTTGTGGAATTTTCAGCGAAAAACCGGAAAAATCGCTAAAATTCACAGAAAATCAACGTTTTTACAGTTTTTCTGATAAAAAGTCGCTAATTTTTCGATTTTCGAACTGAAAAACTTGCAAATGTTCGATTTTTACAAGAAAAACATAGTTTTCGGCTTTAAAATCAGAAATTTTGCGATTTCTTCAATTTTTCTACTGAATTCTACAATTTTCATCCTATTTTTCGCATTTTCTATAATATTTCCAATATAAACCTTCTCATGCCCCTTGATAACATTTCCCAAATGCTTCGTCTTCGCAAACCGCCGATTTCCATCCATCACAAATGCCACGTGGCGAGGAACGGGTCCCGAAGCGATGAATCTGCGCAGCAGGCTTTGCCATATAGGTTGTGATGATTGGGAGACGAACCAACCAGCCTCTTCTTCTTGTGAAAGGGCTGTGCTCATTCTGGAAGAGCATATAGTTGAATTTTAGATAAAAAGCTTAAAAAAATGATAAAAAAGTTGAGAAAATTTGAACAAAAAGTACAAAATGTTCGGTAGAGCGCAATTCCATAACCGTTTTCTCACAAAAATGTCAGAAATGCTTCAAAAATGCTCCAAAACCCACCAGGTGCTGCTCACCTGTCAAAATTCCCACCAAATTTTCGCCAAATTTTTTGTTTTTTCAAGTGCCACTGACAGATGCATTCAAGCTGTTCCTTTTTCAAATAAAATCAACGAAAATTCTTCTAAAAACTAAAACAAGACCTTGGGGGGTGTACCTCATTAATCATCAAGAATAATGGCTGTTTTGATCCATTTTCGTCTTTTGGGGGTCAAAAAGTCCAAGGAAAGTGATTTTTCAACTAAAAACCTTCTAAAACCATGAGAAGTCCCTTTAAAGTATGCAAATAACTGGATTTAACCAAAAAAGGACACCTGACAGAAGGTCACATTAATATTTATGAATTGAAGTGGCGGAAATGGATGGATTTTCATGTTTTAACGGATTTTGGTAGATTTTTAGACAATTTCAGTGAAAATCATTGAATTTGTCTAAAAATCCACTAAAAATCTGTGAAAACATGAAAATTCACCCAAATTTCCGCCACTTCAATTCATAAATATTAATGTGACCTTCTGTCAGGTTTACTCTGTCCTTTTGGGATAAATCCACCTATTTGCATACTCTACAGGGGATTTCTTATGGTTTTAGGGGGTTTATAGTTGAAAAATCACTTTTCTCGGACTTTCTGACCCCCAAAACAGCCATTATTCTTGATGATTAATGAGGTACACCCCCCAAGGTCTTGTTTTAGTTTTAGAAGAATTTTGGTTGATTTTTTGAAAAAGGAACAGCTTGAATGCATCTGTCAGGGGTAAACAAATTGGGGAAATGTGAATTTTTGAAGCATTGGAACTGCGCTCTACTGAACAATTAAAAAAAATTTTTGCCGTTTCAAATTTTATATAAAAACTATCAAATTGGGAAGATTCCAGTCATAATATGCGATTGATCGGAATCAGTACTTGAAAAAACAAAAATTGGGAAAAATGGTGAATTTTTGAAGCGTTGAAACTGCGCTCTATCGAACAAAATGGGAGTGGGAATTTGAGTGAAATTTTTAAAAATTTTTGCCGTTTCAAAAATTTCTAAAAACTAAAAACCTTTCGAAATAAAGTTCAGTGAATCAATTCCAATTAAGTCATACACTCCTTTTTCCTTTTTCATCCTTTTTCATCTGGTCAAGGCCATTTTTCGACGAAAATTGGAAGGAAATGGGGGAAACGGAAATTTTTGATACTTTTAGGATGAATCTCTAGGAAGTCATAGTTTAGAGCAAAAAAGTGCTCAAAAACGGCTTCAAGTAGTGAAATAGGTTTTATTGAGCTCAAAATATATATTTTTAAGCTCAAAAAACTATGATTTTAGCTGAAAATCTAGAATTTTGACACTAAAAACCCATCAAAAACCTAACAAAACCTAATAAAAGGCCAAAAACCTTATAAATCAAAATTTCCTCTAGAAAATCATCATATAAGTGCTCAAAAAGCAATTTTACCATTGTAAAATAACTTTTTGAGCTCAAAAATTATGATTTTTACACTAAAAACCGATCAAAACCCATTAAAACCCTAATAAAAGGCCAAAAACCTTATAAATCAAAAAATCTCTATAAAACACAGTGCTCAAAAAGCAATTTTACAATATTTCACTTTTTGAGCTCAAAAAAATATACAATTTTAAGCTCAAAAATTCGGAGTTTGACACTAAAAAACCATCAAAAACCTAATAAAAAGCTGTAAAACCACAAATTCTCTATAAAACACATCACATTACGATAGTAAAATAACTTTTTGAGCTCAAAAATTAGGATTTTTACACTAAAAAACTATCAAAAACCCATAAATCAAAAATTCCTCTAGAAAATCATCAAAAAAGGTGCGTAAGCGATCAGTAAAAACGTATCGAAAACCGTGTCATCGTACCGACACCGGCGAGACGAGAGATCACACAGAGGGCGGAGACGCAGACAGCGAGCGAGGGAGCGTCGCGACGTCTGCGTCTCCACTGCCACTGCACTCTCTCTCTCTCTAGTCTGTGTCAATTGTTCCCCGTTTGCTCTGTGGTCTTCGGGGTGGGTCTCAAAAAGGACACCATGGTGGGACAAATGGAATAGATTGGTGGAGGGTGAGGGTGTGGGTGGAGTGGGTGGATGGCCATGTGTCAATTGGGATGGCAACAGGTGCGGGGTCACGGCAGGTGGACGAGAGTTTATGGGTTACAATAAACTCGGGTTTCTTTTTATATAGGTCTGCAATTTGTCGTAGGATATGGTGTTGGTGGTTAGGTCATCTGTGGAAATTGCAGTTTTATGAATTTTGGTTTTTTTTTCGGTTTCAAAAAATCATTAGAAATAGAAATTTTATCAAAATTTGATAACGATAAGGGAATTCTATGAAAATATCGATTTTTTGGATTTTCGAAAAATTGTTCTTTTCGCTGTGAGACCAGAAAAATGGATTTCAAAGCGAAAAGTAATCATGAGTTCTCATGATTTTTCTATTTTTCTAATTTTTTAAAAATTCATTTTTTCCGTTTTTTGTTGATTTTCTAGCATTTTTTAAATAAAGTTTCATAAGAAAAAAGCTTGAAAATCAGGGAAAAATTCAAAAATTGCAGAAAATCGCAAAAAATCCCCAAAATTTGAATTTTTCAGGAAAAACAGAATTTCTGACTCATTTGAACGAAAAAAAGTGAAAAATTACGAAATCCTTCAAAAAAAAAGAAAAAAGTGGCCTTCAATTTATCCTCCCATCAAAAAAAGTCAGGGAAACATGTTGCGAAATTTCGGGATTCTTGCAATTTTTTATATTTTTTTTGATAGTTTTTTGTGATAAAAAATTGAATTTTTTCAAAATTTGACCATAGTTTTTATAATTAATTAATTAATTAATTCCAAAACTAATTAATTATAGAAACTATTTTTTAAATATAAAAATGATGTAGAAATACCAAGAATCAATAGTCTAAATATCAAAAAAAGATTTGAGAAAATTTTGAAACAGTAAAAAAAAATTTCAATATTTTTTTAAAAATTCAGTAAAATTTCTCGATTATCAGTTTAAATTTAAGAAAACAAATTTCATATTTTCAATCAAATCAGCAATATAATTGAAATTTTAAAAAATCCATAAAACCTCCAAATTCCCTATCAAAACCGTTATAAAAGCATAAATCTTCCGATCTACCCTCATCTGAATCCATTCAGAATCTCCAACAAATCGACCACACCTTCTTCTTCCTCTTTTTCTTGTCCCAATCAAATCGTTTGATGTGTCGGCTACTGAAGACGACGTAAAAACGATATAGGTGGAAGAAGGAAAAGAAGAAGTGGTTATGTAAATAGATATATCTCCAGAAGACGATTCTATTCGGATTCTGGAGACATTCTGATGAATTATAAGGGAGAATTTGAATTTCTAAAAAATTGTGTTAAAAAAAATTGAAAAAACAGTGAATTTTTAATATTTTTTCACAATTTCTAATTTTTCCATTTTCTGTAATGCAAGAATCGCATTAAATTAGATTTTAAAAAAGATTAAAATCACAATTTTTATCACTAAAATTCTATATAAAAGAATCGGTTTGTTTGTACAAACAATGCCATATTTATTGTACTATTTTTATAGTTTTTATAAGTACTGCAATCTTGAAATTGTAGAAAAATGGGAAAAATTGATACGAAATTGAAATTGGCAGTTAATTATAGGCTAATTAACTGAATTATTATAATTAATTACCCAATTAAAATTGAAAAATTGATGTTGAAAAAAATTTTGGAAAATTAGAAAAAATTGCAGTTACAAAAAATTTTAGCAAAAATATGGAAAATTAATATAATTATTATCACTATCTTTCTAATTAACTTATCTAATTAACTCTTAATTATCCTATAATTACACCAAATTTCTAATTATCCTAATTACCACTAATAAACAAAATTTTTAAAAAATTGGAAAAAAATTTTTTTAAGGTTTTTTTCTCATAAAAAAGGTACTTTTCCTCGGTTTTCCACCCATTTTTCTCAATTTTCAAAAAAATAAAAACAAGATTTTCGGAATACAGAAGCTGTTACACTTCATTTATCACACTTTCGATTATAATAACAAAAATTATAATAATCAAATAATCATACTTATACTATAATTTGCTTTGTTAGTCTGTTTGTTCGTTTGTTCGTTTGTTAGTTCGCCGGGGTCAATTCTGTCCGCACTTTCATTTTTCGCGTGAAACTTTACACTGGTCAACTCATAATAATCATGGATAAAAAAGAAGTTTTCCGTATTGGTTTAAGAATATAAAGCACTATTGGGGTGGGGAGCAACAAGAATTGGCATTTTTAGAATAAAATCAAAATGATTAATAATAATTTACACACAAAAATAGGCAGTTTTAAGTAAAATTTTACACGATTTTTGTCCAATTATAACCGATAATAATGGCAGGGGGGAAATCGGAAATAAAATAGGGAAAAAAAAAGAAAAAAGAAGGAAAAAAAAAGCGAAATTTTCGGAGGAAAGAGACGGAAATGGCTTAGTGGGCGAGTGAACAGAGCGACCGGAGGGACGGCAGGAACGTTGATACCTGACAAATATTGCATTAGTGACTCCTTTTTGGGATTGATAATTTCGGTAAACATTTTTGAAATTGGAGATAATTTTCAGGAAAAAACGTAATTTTTTAGTGAAAAAAGTGAAATTTTAAAAAAATTGTAAAAAAGTCTGAAAATTAAAAAATTCTTATGAAAAAGTGTTATAGAAAGAAAAAATACAATGAAAATTGTCTTGAAAATTTGAGATTTTTTGTGGATTTTTGTGGATAATTTAAAAAAAATTATTGAAAATTCAAAATTTTGATTTTATTTTTCAATTTTTCTTACAATTTTGAATAAAAAAATAATGTTTATCAAAAATTTAGCAAAAAAAAAACTCGGAAAAATCAAAAAATCACTGAAAAAAATTCAAAAAATCACAAAAATTTAAAAATTCTGAACTCTAGTTTTTGTTTTTTTTTTGGGGAAAATTAATTATTTTCCCCATTAATTTTTGTAATTTTTTAAAAATTTTTAGAAATCCAATTTTTTCTTTCAAAAAAAAAAGCCATACCGAGTAAAAATCGGCTTTGTTTTGAGCCATCTGGCCGATGATATTCTTCGCCTCTTCGAAATTTCTAATCGATAAATTCGATCCCAAGTTCCTCAAATAGTGTCGCGTCACATCAGAGATCGCCTATAAATCATCATTTTTTTGAAACATTTTCTAAAGCAAAAAAGTGTGGTCCCACCTCCTTATCAGGGAGCTTCGCCTCCAACCTCTCCTTAATCCGAGCTCTCAACTCGTTCGCTCTCACAATCTTCCCCTCCGTGTTGGCCTTTTCCACCACTTGATCGAGGACTGTGTAGAATGGAGCCATCAGCTGCTCATCTTCCGGCGAAAGTTGAGCAGGGGGCGGAGATTGGACAACTAGAGACGGCGAGGAGAGCACCGAGGAGGAGGCCGTCGAGGGAAGGCTTCGCAGATTCATTCCTGGAATTGTGGATAAATATTTTTGAATTTTGGAATGGTAGAATGCTTCAGAATGTCAGAAAATGCTCTAAAATGTCAGAGAATGCTCGAGAATGATCATTTTATCATTATAATCTTTTCAAGTGCTCAAAATCAATAAAAAATAAGAAAAATGCTTCAGAATGCTCCAAAATGCTAGAGAATGATCGTTTTATCATACTAATCTTTCGAAATGCACAAAACGGGTAAAAATAAAGGGAAAATGCTCAAGAATGTCAGAAAATGCTCAAGAATGCTCAAAACTGTAACAGAATGCTCCAAAATGAACAGTTGTCATTATAATCTTCCATTGTCATTCTATCTATCATTTCGAGCAATCTGATCACTTCTAATGCTCCAGAATGCTCCAAAATGCTCATTCCATCATTCAAACTCCCTCTCACCCTGCATCTGTTGAACCGGAGCCATCATTCCACCGGGAGCCGGTGCGACAGCAGCCGGTTTCCACGTCATCTCCATCACATTCGGTTTCGCCACAGTGGGCGGAGTCTGGCGAGCAAGGAACATTCCGGGAGGCGGGTCATTCCATCCGGCAGTCACTGGAGCAGCGGGCTTTGGTGGTGGCATGTTTGGTGGCATGGCGGGCTGCTGAAATGGAGCATTTTGGTGTAAGGTTATGGGGATGGTGATGAAGATGCATTTTTGTCATTATTATAATGTCAGAATGCTCAATGTACATTTCCAAACATTCTGAGAATGTCAAAACTGCATTTTCGTCATTCTAGAAATGTCTGAATGATAGAAATCCATGTCATCATTTTGATAATGTCCGAATGTCAATAATGTATTTCACCATTTTGAGAATGTCAGAATCATAAAGGATGCATTTTTATCATTCTGACATTTCAAAACTGATAAAAATGCATTCTGTCATTTTGAAGAATTCTGAGAATGCCAAAAAGACATTATGTGATTTTAACAGTGTCAGAATGATAAAAATGCATTCTGTAATTCCAACAATGTCAAAATGCTCATTGTGCATTTTCGAGCATTTCTTATTCATACCGGCTGATGATTCCAAGACGGTGTCGGATAAAACGTAGAGGATGGTGGCATTGGTGCAATCTTCTGACTCATTGGCGGAGCCTGGTGAGCTGGTGGATTTGGAGCAAAATTCGAGTTCATCGGTGGAGTAGGTTGCAAAAGAGGTGTTCTCGAGTTTATGGTCGGAGCCTGATAAGCCTGTTGAGCCTGTGGCAGAAGAGGGGTTCTTGAGTTTATGGGCTGAGCCATTGCTCCATTTCTATTGTTGTAGACGTGGAGCGTTGAACTCGTTGTAGGTGGAGGGGTTGGAGGGGGCGGTTGAGTTGGCACTTGTTGGTACTGATTGTAGTTCATTGACTGGAAGAGGTATTATGATGAGCATTTTGAAAAAAAAATTATGGTTGCTATGTTTATGAGGTGATTGAGAAGTTTTTTAGTGCATTATGAGCATTTTGTGTGTATTTTCGGGGTTTTTAGGACAAAAATTATGCGTGGACCAATTTCAGAGCACTCAGATAGTTGTAGAAGAGCATTCTTCGCGCATTTTTTGAGCATTCTTCTGTCATTTTGAGCATTTTGAGTGCATTTTCAAGACCAAAATGTATGCATTGAGGAATTTTTCAAATTTCCTATTACTACATGAGATGTTCATTATTCTCCTATCATTTGGAGCATTCTCCGAGCAATTTTATCATTCTCACCGGATTCTGCCGCATCACATCCCTCTTCGGAGGAGCCAATGTGTTGCTCGGCGGCCGCGGACTCGTCTTATTCGAACTCTTCTCGGGGCTCACCCCGTCAACATCATAAAGAGCAAACGGAGCCCTGTCGCCAGTGCCCTCCTCTTTTCCAGCCATCTCCCACGCAGCCCACTGGCTCTTCTGCAGGTCCGACGAGCCATTTCGGACTCCTTTGAGCATGTTCCACGCCGTCAACGTGTCGTCGTTCGCCATCAGCATGTCCGAGTAGGTAATCAGGAGCTGCAAGTGATTTATTATCATTTTTATCTTTGAAATGATAATTTTCTATTGAAAACTGTGATTCACCTTATCCAAATCGATCGGCAGGGTGTTTTTGTTGAGATAATCATGGAGGACGAGACCTTGAATCGCCCGGTCTCCCATCGAAAACAGCGAATTCGCCCACAGAAGACCGTCGACGTCTCCGGCCACGATGAAGCAGACGCATGCGCGCAGGGATTCTGGGGATTTTTTTTTTAATTTTCCAGTAAAAAAATGGAAAAATGTTTAGAAAATTAGATAAAAATCAGAAAAATTAAACGATTTTTTGAAATTTTTTTTTTTAAAAAGCACTAACTTCCCATCTCGAACCACCAGGCTCCCAAATATCTGAGACAAGAACGGAGCTCATCCGGAGCCATATTCTGAGCAATGAGCAATCCGATCAACTCTTTCCACTTCTCCTCGGGGAACGTCTTCAGAATCTGATCAATCTGAGCAACGAGGTCTTCAGAAGCAGACGGCGTGTCAAAGGAGAAGACGGACGTCAGTGAGGAGAGTGGGTGTGGGTTGGGGGTGGCTGGAAAACAATATGGGGGTTTTGGGGAAAATTATAATTGGGATTTTTTTTTAATTTTAAGACACCAGAAATTTCAAATTTTTCAAAAAAAAAAATTTTACAATTTTTACTATAATTTTTTTAATTTCAATAAAAACATTCACAAACCCTTATTGTAATGATCGAAAATCATAGGAATGTGCTCCGACGCATTCTTGGCGGCGTACATCATCGCGGCGACGTGCTGATTCGAATCCAGGAGGATTCTGATGACCGACAGGTGGTCTTTGCAGAAGACTTTGTGGAATAGTTTCCAGCCAGAGTCGCCTAGAATTGGAAAATTAGTGAAAATGGTAGGAAAATTGGAAAAAAATCGTTTTTTATAAGAAAAAATCTGTGAAAATTCGGGAAAATTTTGGAAAAAAATAGTAAAAATTGGAGAAAATTCAGAAAAAAGTAAAAAATTCGGAAAAATCGTCAAAATTTTGAAAAAAAGTAAAAAAAAATCTGAAAATAATGAAAAATAGCGAAAAAAAATATTATTTTTAATACAAAAAAAAACTGGAAAAATTTCTAAAAAAACAAAAATTTGTCAAAATTCCTCTAAAAATCTGTAAAAATTTCAAAAAATCTGGAAAAAATCGCCAAAATCAGAATTTTTTTTTAATTCAAAGAGACCCACCAAGTTGATCCCACTCCACTCCAGCACATCTTTCAATGGCATTTGTCTCCAAATGAACTGTTTCAGTCGTTGAAGTGGACATTTCAGTGCCCATGCTTGACGAGGTTGATGAGATTGCAGAGCGCTGAATTTTTTAATTTTTTTTTTGAATTGTTGATTTTTAAAAAATTATTTATGTTAAAAATTGAATTGTATGCTCAATTTGGATGCTCAAAACTTGAAAAAAAATTGAAAAAAAATTGAAAAAAAAAATTTAATTCAATTTTTGTGCTCATTTTTGCTCGAATTTTCCCTAAAAATCAGAAAAAAATCCAAAAAAATTTAAAAAAATCTCACCGTCGCACCAGTAGCAGTAGTAGCAGTAGTAGTCAGAGCACTAGTGGAGCTCTTCGTGTTGGGCTCAAAAACATCGTCATCATTGTTGGTAATTCCAAGATACGACAACATTTTTGATCTTCCATTCTCCGACATCAACCCCAGAATAGCCAAATACACCATTCTCTCACCGTCCTCGTCTTCTCCTTCTTCTGAGATTGTTTTTATCGTGGATCTGGAAGACAAATTGGAAAAATTATGTAAAATTTTCAAATTTTTTGTAAAAAAACCAAATAAAAATTTCAAATAATATAAAAAATTTTAAAAAAAAGTACCTATTTTGCAAAAACCACCCCAGCTCTCTTTTATTATGTCTCACAGCCAAATAATGATCCATTTGGTCGGCTCCCACGTCGTTTTCAGTTTGAATCTGGAACTATCTTCAAACCGGTTAAAAACTGATTTTATTTTTGGGATTTTGAAAAAGTTAGGTTAAAATTGGTGTGAAAATGTTCTATTAAAGTTGTGAAAATCAGAAAAATTCAGTCAATTAAAAAAAAATTCAACCAAATTCTTAAAAATTTGATAAAATGGTTCCATAACTAAACTTGAAAATGATTTTTCAGTGAATTCTCCACTTTTTACAACTAATTTTAGCTCTATAAACCAGAAAAATCACTACAAATTAAAAAAAAAATCCACAATTTTTTATCAAGCTCAAAACAATCAATAACCTTCTCCACCTCCACTTTATCAGTCAACTTCCCGGTGACCGGATCAACGCTCTTCGATAAAGTGACCATTCTTGCTCCGAGAGCAACGGATGCACTCGGAGCTCGTCGCCATTCTGGCACAAATTGCTCGTCGACTCGCGGAGCAAACACTTCTGTCTGGAATTTACTCATTTGAGAAATTGTCGGTGGATGGAAATTAATTTTAATTTTTGAAAATCCTGATACTTTGTGGGCGAAGCCAATTTTTTGCAAAATGCGGCACCAGTTTTCTGCAACCTCGCTGCACATCATTTTTATAATCGTTTTCATCAAAATTCGATTGATTTTATCATTTTTTCCTTATTTTCAAGCATTTTTCAGTCAGAATACATGAAAATGAAAGGAAATTATCGAAAAATCACTAGAAACCACCTCAAAACTGATGTACAGTAGTATTGTGATCGTTTTCAGTGGAAAGTTCGATTTTAAGTGATTTTCGATATTTTCCTTTCATTTTCATGTATTCTGACAGAAAAACGTCTGAAAATAGAGAAAAACTGATAAAATCAATGAAATTTTGATGATAATGATGACAAAAATGATGTGCAGCGAGGTTGCAGCAAACTGGTGCCGCGCTTTGCAAACAAGTCAAAGTATAGTTAATTTTCCCAAATTCCAAAAAAATTCACATTCGGTTGTGGAGTTCCCAACGTGGCCAAACTGCCCAACTGAATGTTATTCCGATAGAACTGAATGGCAAACTGATCGGGCTCCGACTCGTTCCATTTGACATTCCGGATCCAGTCCTGAAGACTTCCAACACCGCCGAGCACCTGGGACGTCTCCTGGCTCCAGATGAACACTTTTCCGTCGCATCCCGACGACATCAGAAGACGACTGTCGTGTTTGTGCCTGGAAAATGCTCATTTTTTGAACTTTTTCCAGGCGATTTGGTCGAGATGGACTAGAAAAATGGAGAGGTTGAATTCTAGGCCATCAAATATTCCAGTTTTTTTCAAATTTCATGATTTTTCAAGAAATTTGAAGAAAAACTGAAGATGGCCTAGAATTCTCGTCATTTCCTAGTCCCTCTCGGCCGAAAAATACAATAAATCGCACCAATCAATGCTGGTGACACCATTTTCATGGTGATTGTAAATGTGCACTGGCTTCACCATGGATCGCACGTCGTATTGGTGGATGGCGGAGCATTGTTTCGACTGACTGCCCACCATTAGGTAGTTGGCGTCCGTTGGGTGCCAGCACACAGAGGACCAATCGCAATATGGCACCTGAAAGGGGCTCGTGTACTTCTCGTGGACAATGTGCGGAGTTATTGTCAGGTTAGGACCTATTTTTGCAATTTTGCCGCACGGTCGTTATGTTTCAATGAAAATTTCGATTTCAAATCATTTTCTACTGATATTTGGATGGATTTGAACTATATTCATATATTCCTATCAAAAACCACCTCAAAATGATAAAATTATGAATATTATTGTCAAATTCATCAAATGTGAACCTCATTCGAAAGTTCACCGCCACGACAACCCGACACGTAGGCTCCGCCTCCTCAACGATTTTCACGCAATTTCACGCAAATCCTTGAGGAGGCGGAGCCTACGAGTCGGGTTGTCGTGGCGGTGAACTTTCGAATGAGGTCCACATTTGATTAATTTGACAATAATATTCCTAATTTTATCATTTTGAGATGTTTTTGATAGGAATATATGAATATAGTTCAAATCCATCCAAATATCAGTAGAAAATGATTTGAAATCGAAATTTTCATTGAAACATAACGACCGTGCGGCAAAATTGTACTAAGACTGTGCCGCACTTGCAGAAATCATCATTTCGATCAGAAATGCGATTGTTTCGACTT
This sequence comes from Caenorhabditis imperialis, assembly GCA_963572205.1. Classification (NCBI taxonomy): domain Eukaryota; kingdom Metazoa; phylum Nematoda; class Chromadorea; order Rhabditida; family Rhabditidae; genus Caenorhabditis; species Caenorhabditis imperialis. The sequence continues at coordinate 2,706,228 of OY751542.1, read as the reverse complement.
TGGATCATCCAAATCGTCATAGTTAGATCGAATTCCTAACCTCATTCAGGACAAACGTGGGTGCTGTTGGTATCCTAAAATCCCAAATGGACAAATTCCTCGAAGTGATCGAAGCGAATACACTTCCAGCCACCCGATTCCATCTGACCGACTTGATTTGATCCTGAGTGTTTGGAACTCCCGCCGTGAAAGGCTGTGACAGATTTCGGGGGTCCCACAGAAGAATGTCACCATTAGAACCGCCAGAAGCAATGTAGCTGAAGAATAGGGACGGAAATGTGTAAATTATACGGGAAAACGAGGAAAAATATGAAATTTGAATGGAAAACGGTGAAAAACTGTGAAAAAAAGGGTCAATTTGTGGTTTTTACTGTGAAAAACCCCGAAAATCTCTAGTTTTTGTGATAAATTCACATTTTTAGTATGAATTGCTGTAATAATAAGAAAATTATTGACTTTTTCGAAAAATTAGGTAGAAATATTGGAAAATTGATGATTTTTCGATATAAAGTGATGATTTTATCGATAAAATTGTAATTTTTCGATGAAAAGTCATATTTTTCAGTGAAAATTGATGAATTAATAGGAGAATTACTGATTTTTCGAAAAATTGGGTAAAAATTGCAAGTTTTACAGCGAAATTGACGATTTTTAGCTAAAATTGTACTTTTCAGATGAAAATCTTTGAAAATTTTCACAAAACTCATAATTTTTGATGATTTTCAAAGAAAAACGCATTTTTCACCGAAAATTCATTAGAAAATTGAAAAATTATTGACTTTTCTGGAAATTATTAGGTGAAAATATTGGAGAATTGATGATTTTTCAGTAGAAAATTACAATTTTTTTAGAAAATCTTTAAAAATTTCACAAAAACCCATAATTTTTGATGTTTTTGAGAGAAAAAACTCATTTTTCACTGGAAAAATCATTAAAAAATTGAAAAATTGTTGATTTTACATGAAATATTTCGAAATTTTCGAGTTTTTTCAACTTTTTAATGGATTTTCTCCGAATTTTTCATATTTTTTCATGATTTTTATCAAATTTACCACGAATCACACGCAGTGTCCACAGAGAGCACATGACCCTGAGGTACTTCACAGCTTGACAGCACTTCCAGTCGATTTTCTAAAAAATATTGCGAAATTTATGGTAAATTTTATAATTTTTTGGATATTTTCATGATTGTGAAGAAAATTGAAAATTTCTCCAATTTTCCATAAAAATAACCTTTGACAAGCTTGTGAGCGTCAAAAAACGCGACAGTTCCATTCTGTGTGCCGCCTGCGATGACTCCTTCCGGATGAGCCTCGGAGCACTCTGACCACCAGGTGAGCTCGTTGAATCTGAGCAATTTTCAATGATTTTTTTCCAATTTTCTCCAATTTTCCACTCAAAACCTGTAGTTTGTGCTCGCAGACGCGCTCGGAGCAACATTTTGCTCGAGGAGCTTCTCCTTGTCGAAGAAATCGATTTGCGCCGGATTATTCGGATCGTAGTACTGGGCAAAGTCGCCGACGAGGAGGCCCTGGAGGGGAAATTGAAAATTTGAAATTTCATCAAGAAAAAGAGCCAAAATCGATCGATACCTTGACCTGGACGCCACGTGGCGCCCAGACGAACGCTCCGCTTCGGGAAAAGAGCTTCGCGCTCATTGTGATGGAGCAGAAATGAGCACAAGGATTACAAAGTACTCGAACTTGCCGACGTGTCGCCAGCTGGGGAGACTGCAAGTGCGCTCTGTTGGACTGGGGGAAATGGGGCGCGAGGGGGAGAGGATTTGAAATTGGTCTCGGGAGTGAGGGCGCAGTTTTTTGGGAAAAAGGAGGAGGAGTTTCAGTGGAAAAAATTGAAAAAAAACAAGATAGGCACCAATGCCGTCGGGTGCGTCGCGTGGACACGCGTCGCGGGCAAATGCGCGGTAACTGACGACAACTTGCACAAAACTTCAAAATCAATACTATCAACAGAAAATTATCGCACGCGGGGGCGGGCCAAATAGGCTCCGCCTCGAAAACTGCAACGACGCGCACTTCGACGCAAGTGCCGCACAGAAGTCATCGAATTATTTAATTTTTTTTTCGTCATTTTTTTGATTTCCATTGTTTTTTCATGATTTTTGATGGGTTTTCTTACTTTTTCTTTTAAATAAGTGTTTTCCGTCACGATAAAATCCATTTTCTGAACTTTTTTCAAAAATTTTCGACAAAATTCTCTCTTTTTTCATGAAAAACAACTTTTTTCGTTGAAAACGACGAAAACTACGAATATTTCGGTTTTTCTCATTCGTTTTCTTTATTTTTCGATTCGTTTCTCTTCTTGACATGTCCAGAAAGCGTTTTTCCAATAATAATCGCTGAAATTATCGCAAATTTTCAGATTTCGTCACCAATCGAAGGCTGAAAGACTACACAGATTGCCGGAAGACGTCAAATCACATGGAAATGTTCAAAACTGTTTTTATTTCGAAATAAAAAATTAATATCCACATAATTGTCTCTTTGATGTGTTCTTGTAGCTTCATCATCGAAAGTTTCAGGTGAATCCGCGATGAATTGATCGATTGGTGACGAAATCTGAAAATTTGCGATAATTTCAGCGATTATTATTGGAAAAACGCTTTCTGGACATGTCAAGAAGAGAAACGAATCGAAAAATAAAGAAAACGAATGAGAAAAACCGAAATATTCGTAGTTTTCGTCGTTTTCAACGAAAAAAGTTGTTTTTCATGAAAAAAGAGAGAATTTTGTCGAAAATTTTTGAAAATAGTTCAGAAAATGGATTTTATCGTGTCGGAAAACACTTATTTAAAAGAAAAAGTAAGAAAAACCATCAAAAATCATGAAAAAACAATGAAAATAAAAAAAACGACGAAAAAAAATTAAATAATTCGATGACTTCTGTGCGGCACTTGCGTCGAAGTGCGCGTCGTTGCAGTTTTCGAGGCGGAGCCTATTTGGCCCGCCCCCGCGTGCGATAATTTTCTGTTGATAGTAGTTTTATCTCGAGTTTTTTTCATGATTTGTCTCAAATATAGAATTTATAGACAGTATTTGATGGTTTTTAACCAATTTCCATAATTTATTTGAAAAAGCGTCGGGATAGAGGTCAGAAAATGCACTCTTCTGGTTTTTGACGCCTTTTTCGACAAAAATTGATCAAAAATCATCAAATCCTGTCTATAAATTGTATATTTGTGGAAAATCATGCAAAAAACCGGAGATGAAATCATGGATCCTCAAATTGTTTGCAAGTTGGCGTCAATTCGCGCGCAAACACCTTGCATCAACAACGTCAGACAAAACTAGAGATCAATTTATTATTTTCGATCACTTTTTATTATTAGACAACGCTTTCCAACAATATGTGCCACGTGGTAAAATAAAATGTGGTTGGAAATAAGTTTATTCCCAAATCTGGTAATCAAAACCGAGATAGACGCACATGTGGATCATCGGCACCATTTATGGGCTCGTTGTGATCGTTGGTGAGTTTATTGTCAAAATTGTTTGCAAAGTGCGGCACCAGTTTGCTGCAGCCTTGCCGCACATCATTTTTGTCATCATTTTTATCAAATTTTGATAATTTTTGCTTTTTTTTTTTAATTTTCAAGGGGTTTTCTGTCAGAATGCGTGAAAATGAAAGGAAATTATTGGAAAATCACTTAAAATCACCTTACAATCGAACTTTCTACTGAAAATAAGGAAAAAACTGACAAAGTCATCATTTTTCAGTGGAAAGTTAGATTTTAAGGTGGTTTCTAGTGACTGAAAAAAACCTGAAAATGGAGAAAAAGTTAATGAAAACAATGAAATTTTGATTCACAGTGGGAGAAACGAGACCTCCAAGCCAAAGTGGGAAGGGAGGAGCCTAATTCTGCAAAAACGCCGCACGCATTTTTGCCAGAGATTTTAAGTAATCAATAAACACTAATTTCCAGAAGTTAAGAATATTTATTAGGAAAATTTTTTTGAACATTTTATAGAAAAAAATGTCAAAAACAAACTGTTCGAAGCAAATTTATCAATCTAAACACTCATCGGCCAAAAAATTTTCGAAAAAAAGTTTCTGGTTCGAAATGGAAGAGAAAATGACGTGGCCGTGGAAGAGAAAACCACACTATGGGTAGAATCATAATTTTTTGAAAATCAAGAAGTCGAGTAAGAAGTGTTTTCAAACAACAATTTTTTGCTAGTTCAATAGAAAAACACACTTTATGAAAAGTGTTCGTGTGAATTTTTGTGAAAACTCCTATTTCTCGAGAAAGTTCGAAAGTTCTTCAGTACGAAAGTTTAGTACTAAATGTAAATCGATCAAGATGTTTAGAACGGAAGAAAATTGGATGTTGATATTGTGTTAAAATAGTGATACTCGTATTGTCGGGAATGTGTTCGTTGGAATTAGGAAAAAAATTCGTTGTTCTCTAGATAATCTGGAAGAAGCGGCTTCGTAGCCGTCAAATCACATCGGGCCGTGGCCGTGGGGGTCGAGTTTTTGCAAAGATAGGTCTCGGCCCTCCTACTGTGTGATTAAAATGATGACAAAAGTGATGTGTGGGAGGTTGCAGAAAATTGGTGCCGCACTTTGCAAACACGCCCACAAATTTGGAAAAAATGAATTTTTTTGTGTAAAAAAAATCAATTTTTCGACATAATTTCCAAAAAAATCACTTCCAGCATCCACCCTCCCACTGTGCACCCGCCGTAAACGTGTCGCCCGAGCCACCCTGAAGGCACCACCTCCACCAAACCTCCGTTCGTCGAAACGCGAGAAAGTGCGCGATGAGGTGATGGAAAAAGGATGGGAACGACTTCAGGAGTACAACCGGATTCAGAAGGAGAAGAAGATTGAGCAGGAAAAGAGGGAGGAGGAGGAGCGGAAGCGGAAGAAGGAGTTTGGAGAGTTCTTCCAGAGCAACGAGAAGGTCGATGAGGTGAAGAAGGTGGAGAAGAAAGTGGAAGTGAAGCCAGTAGTGGTGGAGCAGATTGTGAAAAAGGACGAGTTCGATAATCGACGTTCGAGGATGTGATGGCGAGGAAGAAGGTGAGGGTGAAGGAGGACGCTCGGGATGCGAAGATGGCAGCTCGGCAGGCCGCGAAAGACGCGAAAGACCCGCAGAAACTGCACGAGACGGCGATTGCGGCGGAGGTGAAGCGGTTGGAGGACAAGAAGAACAAGAAGCCTGAAGATATCACACAAGATTATGGCGGGTGGACCCCAACGAACGGCGAGGTGGAGACGGCGCTGGAGCCGGAGAAGAAGTCGGCTGCGAAATTGGTGAAGAAGTCTTCGGAAAAACCGTCTGAGAAAGAAAAACCCGCTGAAAATCCATCGGAAAAGAAGTCGGAAAAGAACACTGAAGTCGATGAGACGCCTACCGAGAAAACCAAAAAAGTGGCTGAAAAATCAGATGAGAAAGCGAAGCCAGCTGAAAAACCAGCCGAAGAGCCATCCGAGAAACCGGAGCCGCCTGCCGAACCCAAGCCGGTCGTTCTGAACTAATTTTTCTCTTTTTTTCTCCCTTTTTCCTTCCGAATAAAGCTTTTTTCCATTGAAAAAAAATGAAAAATAAATAAAAATTTGAAAGAAAATTGAATAATTTGTTGATTTTTTCAAGGCGCAACATCAAATCCAACTGGGTCTTGACACGATTTCACCGTTTTTTAGAGTTTTTTCGCGATTTTCAGCCAATTTTCGAAAACAAATTCAAAAATGGTGAAATCGTGGCGAGACCCAAATGGAGTCGGTGGAGGGGCGTGGCTTTCTGAAAAATCGATAGTTGAAAGTGGCAGCTGCGGTGGAGAGGCGGGGCCAGGACTCCGCCCCTCCACCGCACGCGGACTTTCGAATTTCAAGCCCCGCCCCTCCACCGCAGATTTTCTATATATAGGAGGGGGAGGGTGGAGGATATTCATTGGGACTGGTCCGAACCTGTATAGAGAATTGGGGCCTATAGGTTTTGACATGGTGCGCTAGAAAAGGTAAGAATTATTATTGTTTTGTACTAGGAAACTAAATTTTTTTTCTACTAATTAGTAAAAATCACTAAAACTTAGTACATTTTCCCCTAAATTTAACCCTTTTTCAGCACCAAAATGGAGCTCATCCCTGGTGGAGCTGAAAAACTGGTAGATGAGAATCTGGAGGAGTACCTCGAAAAGAGCAGGCCTGCTATCAGGGAGTGGTATTTTAACAAGGGAATTGCTCGCCAGGTAATGAACACTTTTTATTGGGGGATTTGTGGAAAATTGGCAATTAGTTCGGGTGGAAATTTTGGATGTTTCAATGAATTTTTAGCGAATAAGAAAGTTAGGAGACGTTTATACCAATAGACACAGATAAGTTGCGTTCTTGATTTCCATTAAAAATCAGTACTGAAACCGTATTCTCCATACTAAAAAAACTCAGGTGGCCGAGAAAGTCAATTCTAGGCCATCTTTGCTGATTTTCTATAAAATTCCTTCAGATCCGCTCAATCCAAGAAGGATTCGAGTGTTCCTTCTCCATTCCCTCAACATCTTCACCCCTGAAGAGCTTTCTGTGCGGAGAGCAGAAGGCCGACTGGATTAAAGAAGACATAATGGCAAACTTGTGTCCAGAAAATGGCCTAGAAGATTCACAGCTCTACTTTGGATTCATCGAAGTGATGGATGCGTTGACTGTGGATGAGAAAAGGCGTTCCTTCAGTTTGTCACTGGGCGCACTTCGCTTCCACCAGGTTCGTTTTTTTTTATCGATACAATTTAGGGAATTTAGCTTCGAGCATCATATCTGACGACAAAATGCAGATATGACGCTTCTGTTGACAGTAACCCTTCAATTCCAATAAACTTGATTGGAAATTTACTAAATTACTGTACCTATTCCCTTTTTTCCCTATTAATCTGCAATTCATCTCAAATTCCCAATTTCAGACGGTCTTGCCAACCTGCATCCCAAGTGAGATTAAAGAAGACCTAATGGCGAACTTGGATCCAGAAAATGGTCTAGAAGATTCAAAGCTGTGAGGAAAACGTCGACGACATGGACGCAATGTCGGTACAGCCACGACGTCTTCTTCAGTGAAATTTGGTTGAGTACCAAACCTTCGAAAGTAATGATTGTGGAACTTGTTCACCTTATTGTTGTCAATTGATTGTGTTTCAATAAATTCATTGATTCTAATACAAACTTCTTCCAATCATTGACCACAAGTACAAAAATAGTAGAGAAGCAACGAGAAAGTGCGCTCCAATGCAAAATAAGGAGAATGGAAGAGAAAATTGGAGTCTCATTACGAAATTTTAGGTTGTGCAAGTAGAGAACATTTTCTCTGGTAATCGATTTGAATTTCATAAGTTTAACCAGAGATTTGTTCGATTCCAGGAATGGTATCAACGAATCTGGTCAAATTCCAATAAATTCTGCGGTGGAGGGGCGTGGCTGACTGAAAATCGATAGCTGAAAAGGTGCGGTGGAGGGGCGGAGTCCTGGCCACGCCCCTCCACCGCACCTTTTCAGATATCGATTTTCAGCAAGCCACGCCCCTCCACCGCAGATTGTCTATATATAGGAGGGGATGGGTGAGAGGGGTTATTCTGGAGACTGGCCACGCTGGTCCAATATTATTCTGAAACTATGACCCCTAACTTATTTGTAGACTTTGAAAAGTCTACAAATAAAATTTATATTTGATGGAAAAGGTAATACACTTTTTTCTGTGCAGGTTTTCGTAATTATGTCCTATTTTCAGAACTGGAAACGTCCAATGAAGAAAATGGTCGGAGGAACTGACTGAGTGTTCGATTCTGTGCGGAGAGCAGAAATGGATTAAAGAAGACTTGATGGCGAACTTTGGATTCATCGAAGTGATGGACGCGATGACGAAGGACGATACAGCCAGGACTTTTTCTTCAGTAAAATTTGGTTGAGTACCAATCCTTCGAAAGTAATGATTGTGGAACTTGTTCTGTTCATCTAATTGTTGACAATTGATTTGTGTTTCAATAAATTCATTGATTCTGATACAAACTTCTTCCAATAAGTCGGAAAAGAACACTAAAGTCGATGAGACGCCTACCGAGAAAGCCCGAAACGTGGCTGAAAAACCAGATGAGAGAAAAATGAAAAAAAAATAAAATTCGAAAAAACTACAGTAATTTGTTGTTTTTTCAAGGCGCAACATCGAATCCAACTGGGTCTCGCCACGATTTCACCTTTTTTCAATTTTTTTCAGAAAAAAACAAAATATATTTGTGCAAAATGTTGTGCAAAAAAGTGTTTTTTCTCGATTTTCAACCGATTTTGTTCGTTTTTTTTTTTATTTTTCACTTAATTTTTCACCAAAAAACCCCTAAAAACCAATATTTACAGCAAAATGTCGAAAAAACCCACTAAAAAGCGCCATTTACCTGATAATCCAGAAATCCCGAAGAAAAGAGGTCGAGGAAGACCGCCGAAAGATCCGAATTCCACCGAAAAGTGCACATATACGAAGAAAAAGAGACCGGAGCTGGTGCTCCAAAGATTTTCATCGAAACGAACTACTTTTGTGAGAAAATAGATAAAATTTTATTTTTTAGTAATTTTTTCAGACCTCAATTCTGGCAGAACCATTAGAGTCGGAAATATCTGTAATTGTGAGTGAAAACGGAGCAGAAATGCACTTTTTAAAAGTTTTCGAATTCAGGAAAGGCAAAAATCGATGAAACCGCGTCAGGATGTCGTCGACAATGTCCAGCAAGCCCATGAGCTCCAGAATGTTCAGGAATTCAACGTTGAAGAGAACTTGTAGGCTTTAAATCAAAAAATTTGATAAAAAAATCAATAATTCATTGATTTTCAGTGAAAAAACCTCAAAATCCGGCGAAAATTCCTCTAAACCAGGGGAAAATGTCGTCGACAATGTCCAGCAACCTGAAGATTCTTCGGATTCTGAATCAGATGACGACTACATCGAAGAGCCCTCGAAAAAAGTCACTTTTCGTGAGAATGTAGGATTACTGTAGCTAGAAAATAGTGCAGTGTGCATACACCATTTCTTCAGGAACACGGACATGTCGTGTCGATGATGTGGCTCTTCCAGAAGTCTTCTGAAGACGTCGTGGATTCAGAAGATGTTAGGAATTCGGAAGATATTGAGAACTCAGAAGGCGTCATGGATTCAGAAGACGTGGAGAATTCAGGAGGCTTTCGAGATTCTGAAGACATCAGGGATCCTGAAGTCGTAAAGGATTCCGAAGACGTTGAGAATTCAGAAGGCGTCAAGGATTCAGAAGACGTCGAAAATCCACAAGATGTTGAAAATTCAAAAGACGTCAATAATTCAGAAGACGTCGTGGATTCAGAAGGCCTTGAAAATTCAGATGACGTCAAGGATCCAGATGACGTCGCCAGTTTTCAAGTGAATCTTGAAGGCGTCACCTATTCTGAAGACACTGAAAACATTCAGAATTTGGATGATTCTGATGACTTTGAGTATTTCGAGAAGTTGTTCGGAGCTGATGACGTGAAGATTCAAGAATTCAAGAATTCTGAAGACGTGACGAATTCTGATGACAGAAATCTGGAAAAAAGTAAGAAATTTAACGCCTCCTAATCCAATTATTCATTTTCAGAAGTCGTTGCTGCTCCAGAAGGCGTCGATGCAAAAAATTCAGAGATTCCAGAAGACCTGAAGGATCTAGAAGACGTCATGATAATAAAAGACTTTGAATATCCAGAAGACGTGAAGAATTCAGAAGACATCCAGTTGATTGACTATATAAAAGATGGTTCAGAAGACGTCAAGGAATCAGGAGACGTCGAAAGCATTGAAAACGCTGAAAAACATGAGCAAATGGAGATTCTAAAAGATTCAGAAGACGTTAAACTACCAGAAGACGTCAACAATTCAGATGACGTTGAAATTCTAGAAGTTCTTCAGAATCCAGAAGGCGTCAGAAGGCCGCCGATCTTCAGAATTCATCCGAAGTGGTATGGAGACGGACTCTACCGATGGAGCACAAAAGAAGAGGACAAAATTGTGCACAAATACACTGTGAAGACGAATTGTGCTCCGCGAGCCCGTAGTCTTGCTCCGAATGCTCAAAATGCTCCAAATTGGCTCCCATCGCAACATTGTGCTCCGCGAGCCCGAAGTATTGCTCCAAGTGCTCAGCGAGCTTCAAACTTGCTCCTATCAACTCAAAGCGCTCCGCGAGCACGGAGCCTTGCTCCAAATGCTCCAAAACCATTCCCCCGCGAAATCGTCTACGATGAGGATTCAGATGTAGACGTGGAAACTGACGATGAGCAAAAATGGACTGATAATGATATTGATAAGGGTTGGGAGCTCAAAAAAGAGGAGCCGGATGACTATCAGTATCCTGGTGTGGATTCTGAATCAGATGACGTTATTTTTATTGGGGAATTCGATGGTGGCGGGAATTTGGTGCAGCGGGTGTGATTTTGGGTGGGAACTTTGGTTTTTTTTGTTATTTTTTAACGTTTTTCATAGAAAAAAGTGTTTTTTATCGATTTTTTCATCGAAAATTGTGTTTTTTCACAATTTTCCATGCAAAAATCAATAAAAAATTCTGAAATTTTTCCCGAAATTGACCGTTTTAACTGATTCTGACCTGACAATATAGAAAAATCACCAAAAAACCTATGAAAATTGTAAAAACTTTGTATTTTTCGAGTTGATGGCCTAAAATTTTCAAAAATGCAAAGCTAGGCCGTTTATAATATTGAAATAGTGATTTTTATCATTTCGATATTATAAATGGCCTAGATTTCTCGTTTTTGAAAATTCTAGGCCATCAATTTGAAAAATGCAAAGTTTTCTCAATTTTTATCTGTTTTTCTGTGATTTTTTGAGATTTTCAGATTAGAAATTAGAGAAAATTTCAGAATTTTCAGAAAATTAGTTTTTTCTGAAATTTTGGAAAATTAAAGTTGATGAGATTGAAGCTCCGCCCCTTTTTATACGATTTTTCCAGTGCCCTCCATCATGTCGTCGACAATTTCCAGTAAAAACACCAAAAAATAATGTTGAAAATAAAATATAATTAACTTTAAAGCTCCGCCTCTTTTTTAATGAATTAACGTTCTTCTTGATGAATTATTAGACTCCGCCCACTTTTATTGATTTTCAAATTTTTTAAAAAGTTTTCGAATCAATAAACTGTGAAAAGTACATTTTCTATGCGTCAGATGATGAAAAATCACAAGAAATCATCTACCCATGCGAATTTTTTTCAGCTTGAATAATTTTTTATTTTCTTCCCGTTTTCATATTATTTTTTGCATTACTTTTTCACGTAATGACCCCCTACTCACTGATAACCTTCCTTTTATCAGTGATCTACGGACTGCCCTCTGTGATACTGTACTTTTTGGTGATTTTTATAATCCTCAAAAATCGGAAACTATTTGGATCTTCCTACTTTAACCTTTTCGTTTATGATGGAGCTCTTAATATATACACGTTTCTCAACACTTTTTTCATACTGCCAATGGCCAGAGTGGTGTGCAGGGATTGCTTTTTGGCTGGGATTTATACTGGGATAGGTGGGTGGAGTTTTGAAGAAACTTTTTTAAAGTAAAACTAGAAAATTTGAGGTTTTCCGTTGATTTTACTTGGTTTTCATAGCGAAATTCGAGTTCTCCACACCCGAAAACCCTAAAAATCATCCAGGGGCATCGAACTGACCACATTTTTCCTTCTCTGCTCCAAAAACAAACGCGTTAGCCACTGAGCCATGCTTCTATCAGCTTTTTACGTCGTAAAAGGTCAATTGCGCCTGGCGCAGTGGCTAACGCATTTGTTTTTGGAGCAGAGAACGAAAAAATGAGGTCAGTTCGATGCCTCTGAATGATTTTTAGGGTTTTTGGGTATGGAGAATTCGAATTGTGATGTGAAAACTGATGAAAATCAACGGGAAACTTTATTTTTCAAGGTTTTTCTATGATGGAGTTCCCCTTAATTTTCAGTGGTTTTTATAGCAAAATTCGAGTTCTCCATACCCGAAAACCCTAAAAATTATTCAGAGGCGTCGAACTGACCTCATTTTTCGTTCTCTGCTCCAAAAACAAACGCGTTAGCCACTGAGCCATGCACCACACTGTTCTCGACGTAAATGGGATGTGGCGCATGGCGCAGTGGTTAACGCGTTTGTTTTTGGAGCAGGGGACAAAAAAATGAGGTCAGTTCGACACCTCTGGATGATTTTTAGGGTTTTCCGGTATGGAGAACTCGAATTTCGCTATAAAAACCACTGAAAATCAATGGGAAACTAGATTTTTGGACAATTTTTTGAAAAATTAAGGCTCATTCGGCTCAAAATGGTTGCACGCAATGGGCTATCACATGGCCTACGTCCAATACTCGATGATAACCATCATCTCCCTAAACCGCCTTTCCGTGCTCGTCAAATGGTCCGTCTTCGAGACGATTTGGAAAAAATACACGTGGATTCTGATTGTGCTCATTGTGCTCTTGCCGTTTTGGAGCACACAGGTCGTGTTTCAATTTCCGCATAATATGGAGTACGTGGAGAGTCTGGACAAGTTCTCGATTATCAGTGATGATTTGGTTAGTTGGAATTAGATCTAGTTGGTGGAAAAATTGGCGGATAATTGTGTAGTTCTCGTGGACAAGTGATTTTGGGGGGGGGGGGGGGATTTTCAAGTTTTATTAGTAAAAAACTGTAAATTTTGATAAAAATGTGAAAATTTAAAATTTTTCTCAATTTTCAAGGGTTAAATTCGATAACCGACAATAAAAATCAATAAAATTTTGTAAATTCGATCGGAAAAAAGTAAATTTTCAGTGAAAACTTCGAAAAATCAGATGAAAATCAATAATTTGTAAATTTTGGAGCTTTTTTCAAGTTTTTCCCTATAAAAGCCATAATTATTGATAAAACTAACTATTCTTCAAGTTTTTCTAGTGAAAATTAAATAAAATTAGAGAAATTCCATCAAAAAGTAGATTTACCTGAAAAAACTCGAAAAATCCATTAAAATTGAGTAAAAAATCGATAATTTTAGTCAAAAAACCCCCTTTTCACTACAAAATCCACTTGTCCGAGAGAAGTACACGGATTTTTAATGATTTCCACTCAAAAACTATCGATTTTTTCAGCCAGTCCTGCAAATCTATTCCGCTCTCATACCCTTTATGATAATCACAATGATAATCGCCATCATCTCCAATCTATCGAGCATTCTCTACGTAAAAAGTGTGAAATCAAAAGTGACAAGCTCCGCCCACAACCACAAAGCCGAGTGGAACTTTCTGATAATCACTTCCATCACTTGCTCCATCCAACTGCTCGCCACCATCATCACCATCTTCATCATGAACTTCCGGGCTCCGCCCCTTTTTAATATTATGTTCCTGATACTGCCATTTGTCAGTGATGGATTGTCGTTGGGACAGGCGTGGTTGCTGGTGGTTTTTAGTCAGGGGGTGGGTGTTTTGGTGGACTTTTGGTGAAAAAAAATGAAAAAAGTGTTTAGATTCGAGAAAAAGTGAAAGAGGCTATGGGATTGGACAAGCAAATCGAGTTTCCCATGTTTTCAGTGAGATCCATGACGAATTTGAGCTCGTGAAGCTTCATGAAGTGGTTTTGGAGATGATAATCGATATATTTTTCATTTTGAGTATTGATTTTTCAATTTTTTCTTCAATTTTCATGTTGTTTTCTGATTTTTCCCAATTTTCTTTATTAAAATCCAATTTTCTCAACTATTCTGCTCATTTTGCATTGGAGCGCACTTGCTCGTTGCTTCTCGACTATTTTTGTACTTGTGGTCAATTATTAGAAGAAGTTTGTATTAGAATCAATGAATTTATTGAAGAAAATCAAGTTCCACAATCATTACTTTCGAAGGTTTGGTACTTAACCAAATTTCACTGAAGAATGCGTCCATCACTTCGATGAATCCAGCAGCTGTGAATCTTCTAGATCCTTGTCAAGTTCGCCATCAAGTCTTCTTTAATCCATTTCTGCTCTCCGCACAGAATCGAACACTCTGTCAGTTCCTCCGACCATTTTCTTCATTGACACCGACGTTTCCCGCTCTGAAAATAGGACATAATTACAAAAACCTATACAGAAAAAACGTTGTTTTACCTTTTCAATCAAACAGAAATTGGATTTGTAGACCTTTCAAAGTCTACAAACAAGGTAGGGGTCATAGTTTCAGAATAATAAATGACCAGCGTGGCCAGTCTCCAGAATAACCCCTCTCACCCATCCCCCTCCTATATATAGAAAATCTGCGGTGGAGGGGCGTGGCTTGCTGAAAATCGATATCTGAAAGTGGCAGGTGCGGTGGAGGGGCGGGGCCAGGACTCCGCCCCTCCACCGCAGATTTTATGTGAATTTGACCAGATTCGTTCGCAATCTGAATTAATCATTCCTGGAATCGAATAAATCTCTGGTTTAACTTATGGAATCTCATTGAGAAAGTGCGCTCTACCGCATTACATAAAATTCGTAGTGAGACTCCAATTTTCTCTTCCATTCTCATCATTTTCCATTGGAGCGCACTTGCTCGTTGCTTCTCGATTTTGTACTTGTGGTCAATTAATAGTTTGTATTAAAATCAATGAATTTATTGAAACACAAATCAATTGTCAACAATTAGGTGAACGGAACAAGTTCCACAATCATTACTTTCGAAGGATTGGTACTCAACCAAATTTCACTGAAGAAGACGTCGTGGCTGTACTTTCCACCGACATTGCGTCCATGTCGTCGATGTTTTCCTCACAGCTTTGAATCTTCTAGACCCTTTTCTGGATTCAAGTTCGCCATTAGGTCTTCTCTAATCTCTGTTGGGATGCAGGTTGGCCAGCACGTCTGAAATTGGGAATTTGAGAGGAATTGCAGATTAGTAGAGAAGAAAGCGAATAGGTACAGTAATTTTGTAAATTTCCAATCAATTTTGTTGGGAATTGAAGGGTTACTGTCAACAGAAGCGTCGTATCTGACGATAAAGTGCAGATTTTCTGTTAAAAGTCTGCATTTTGTCGTCAGATATGATGCTCGAAGCTAAATTTCATAAATTGTATCGATAAAAAAACGAACCTGGTTGAAGCGAAGAGCGCCCTGTGACAAACTGAAGGAATGCCTTTTTCTCATCCACCGTCAACGCATCCATCACTTCGATGAATCCCACATACAGCTTTGTATCTTCTAGACCATTCTCTGGACTCGAGTTTGCCATTAGGTCTTCTTTAATCCAGTCTGTCTTCTGCTCTCCGCACAGAATCTCACGCAGCTCTTCAGCGGTGAAGATGTTGAGGGAATGGAGAAGGAACACTCGAATCCTTTTTGGATTAAGCGGATCTGAAAATTCATGGATTAGAAATTCAGCAAAGATGACCTAGAATTGACTTTCTCGGCCATCGCGGTCAGTTTTTCAGTATGGAGAATACGGTTTCAGTACTGATTTTTAATGGAAATCAAGTAGTCGTAATCTCCATACAATTCTGCGTCGATTGGTATAAAAATTCATTGAAACTTCCAAAATTTCACTGATTGCAATTTTCCACAAATCCCCCAATAAAAATGGCTCATTACCTGGCAAGCAATTCCTTTGTTGAAATACCACTCCCTGCTCTTTGGTACTCCTCCAGATTCTCGTCTACCAGTGTTTCTGCTCCACCAGGGATGAGCTCCATTTTGGTGCTGAAAAAGGGTTATATTTAGTAAAAAGTTAGTTTCCTAGAACAAAACTAGTAAAAAATATTAAAAACCCTTACCTTTTCTAGCGCACCATTGTCAAAACCTATAGGCCCCAATTCTCTATACAGGTTCGGACCAGTCCCAATGAATATCCTCCACCCATCCCCTCCTATATATAGAAAATCTTCGGTGGAGGGGCGGGGCTTGAAATTCGAAAGTCCGCGTGCGGTGGAGGGGCGGAGTCCTGGCCACGCCCCTCCACCGCACCTTTTCAGATATCGATTTTTCAGCAAGCCACGCCCCTCCACCGAAGATTTTCTATATATAGGAGGGGATGGGTGAGAGGGGTTATTCTGGAGACTGGCCACGCTGGTCATTTATTATTCTGAAACTATGAACCCTAACTTGTTTGTAGACTTTGAAAACTCTACAAATCAAATTTCTATTTGATGGAAAAGGTAATACACTTCTTTTTCTGTACAGGTTTTTGTAATTATGTCCTATTTTCAGAACTTGAAACGAATTGGATTAAAGAATACTTAATGGCGAACTTGACCTAGAAGATCTGCTGCAGTAATTTGGATTCATTGATTCGGTGGGTTTTTTACTTTTTTCAAATTTTGTCCTAAAATCGATATTTTATCGATTTTTTTTCGCATCTAATCATCATTCAAAAATCGATAGAAATGAACAATTTCCAGGTTGCGACATAATTCAGTGAAATTTGGATGAGCACGGAACTTATCAAACGACACCTGACGATTCCAAAAGAAGGACGAGTGCTCTTCTGTATTTGACCTACTTTGCGCTAATTTTTTGAATAAATTTTTGATTTTTTTTTGATCCTCTGTACTGTTTTTTATACAAAATCATCGATGAAAATGCTCTCTCGCCCAGAAAACGCAGAGAAACTCCACGGAGGAGGTTTGCAAAAGTTAGGCCACGCACTGTTTTTCCATGTTTTCAGGTCCCTGAATCGATATTTTCAGAATTCCTTTGACAGTTTTGTAGAGATTCTAATTTTACACAAAACTGTTAAAAAAGATTACTGAAAAAATCAATCTGAGCCTCAAAAAATCGCAAAGAAATTTGATTACCTGCAAAAGTTAGGCCATGCGCTGTTTTTCATTGTTTTCGGGGTCCAACGTTGATAATTTTGAAATTCCTTCGGCAGTTTTGTAGAGTTTTTAATTCTGAATAAAACTGTTTAAACAGATTACTGAAAAAATCTAGATGAGCCTCAAAAAATCACAATGAAGTCAGTTGTCCTGCAAAAGTTAGGCCACGCATTGTTTTTCCTTGATTTCAGGGCCCTAAATTGATAATTTTGAAATTTCCTCGACAATTTTGTAGAGTTTTTAATTTGACACAATATTATTAAAGCATATTATTGAAAAAAATAATATAAGCCAAAAAATCACAAAGAAATAGGGATGGTCGGCAAAAGCTAGGCCACTGCAGTTTTTCCTTGATTTCAGGGCCCCAGATTGATATTTTCAAAATTCCTTTGACTGATTTGTAGAGTTTTTAATTCTACACAAAACTATTGAAGCAAATTTACAGAAAAATTGCTGGAAATTTTGAAAATTTTTAAATTTTTGAAAAAAAAAAACATTTTTTTTGGAATTTTTTTTTTTAATTTTTCAAAAACTTTTTTATCTTTCAAAAGTAGACAAGTCGGTGTAAAGTTGTCAATTTTCTTCTAAAAATTGAGAAAGTTTTGTTTTTCAAAAAGTGAAACAAAATATTGATATGCGATCCAATTACATGTCCACTCGACTTGAAGGGTATTCGGTTTCAACAATATGTATCAATTTTTCGCGTTTTTTGAAAGTTTTTGGGTAATTTTTAGTAGTTTTTATAGGTTTTGAACGTTTTTTGAATGGTTTAGAAATTTTAAAAAATTTTGAAAGTTTTGAAAAAAAAAATTGAAAAAAAATTTTTTTTTCATAAAATTTTTCCAATTTTTTTTACTAATTTTCGAAAAATTTTCCAATTTTCAAAAACATTTACCTGTAATTTTCCAAATCATAAATCATAAATGATGGGACGGATGAGTGCGTTTTCTCCTCCATTAATCCGAAATTCCTCGTGTTCATCTCTCACGGATATTCTGAATCGCCCCCCCCCACCTCTTCTGATTCACCAACGATATGCTTCTCTGAACACACCTTTTCACTTTTCCGCCATCGAAGCCAAGTTTTGCGCCTTTAAACTGTGAAGGATTACTGTAGTTTTGTAATTGTTTTTGAAATCTAAAAATGAGTGGAAAATCAAAGTTTTTATTGATTTTGCTCCTTAAAAAACAACAAATCACTGTAGATTTAATGAAAATTTCATTAAAATCATGAAAATAACACATTTTCCTTTGCTCTGTGCCTTTAAAATGAAGAGATTACTGTAGCTCTGTTTTTGAGCTCATAAAATTTTCAAAAAACTTGATTCTCGAAATGTTATCTATATATTCTGAATCAGCAAGAAATTCTCTATAAAATAATATAAATATTGAAGCAAATTTCCAATTTTACTGTTATAATGTCCCTTTAAAGTTAACAAGTTACTGTAGCTATGCATTTTCTGTGGTAAAATTGTTAAAATTCATTTTTATCACATTTTGAACATATATTCAGAATCAGAATTCAATTTTCTATCTGATAACACAAGATTTGAAGTGAAATCTAAAGTTTATTAATGTCATGTCCCTTTAAAGCTAACAAGTTACTGTAGCTACACATTTTCTGGTGTAAAATTGTTTAATCACACATTTATTGCTGTTTGAACATATATTCTGGATCAGAATTCAATTTTCTATCTGATTACACTAGATTTGAAATGAAATTCAAAGTTTATTGATGTCATGTCCCTTTAAAGTTAACCAGTTGCTGTAGCCACACATTTTGTGATGTAAAAACTCTTAAAATTCACTTTTTTCACACTTTTATTACATATTCCTGATCAGAATTCGATTTTCTATCCAATCATATTAAAATCAAAGTAATATTCAACCTTTATTGATGTCATGTCCCTTTAAAGTTAACAAGTTACTGTAGCCACACTATTTGCAGTGTAAAAACTCTTAAAATCACTTTTTTCACACTTTTATTACATATTCTGATTCAGAATTTAATTTTCTATCCAATTCCAATTCCACCATGTTCCTTTAAAGTTACTGTACCCCGCCACATTTCCAAATCCTCCCAAATCCTCTTTCGTCGACAACAAGCAACAGTTGGCTCTTCCGCGGGGATGCCAACAACAAACTCGCCAAACATCCGGAGCTCTAAAGGATCGGCTCCAAGTGCATTACACACTCTCTGCCGGTCTGCGTCTCCGCGATCCGCGAACTCTCTCGTCGCTCTCTAATCCTCGCCCCAACTCGCTTTCCGCTCCCCATTCTTTTCTCTCCGTCTCCCCGATCGGCGTGCTATTTCGTCGGGGAGGGATTCGGAAGGGAAAGCTTATCATTTTATCGCCACCTTATTGTCGAGGATGTCCTGTTTTATTGATTAGCTGATGGCTTTTCGACTTTTTTGGTGTTTTTTTTTAGGGGGGTATTGTGAAAAATGATAAAATGTATAGCTTTTATAACATATTTCAAGTTTTTATGATAGTTTTAAGGTTTTTAGACGTCAATTTAATAGAAAAATCGTTGATTGGTAGTTGGTGTAGTTCTCGAGGACAAGAATTTCAGTATTTCGTATTTTTCTCCTTCTCCATGCCCATTTTGAAAAATTTCGTTATGATAAACCGCTTTGAAATGAAATTTAACACTAAATTGTAAAAGGAATTTTTTAAATTGATGGTTTTAGAGCGAAAAAGCGAGATGGAAGAGAAATGGTGGCCTAACTTTTGCAAACTCCAATTTTTCTGGCTTCACAGTGATTTTCTCAAGAATTTCTTTTAATAAGCTTGTTTAGAATTCAAAATTCTACAAAATTGTCGAAGGAATTTTGAAATAGACACATAGAAATCGAAACAATCAGCAGAAACCCTAGAATTTCCTCTTCCATCAACTACTTTCTCAAATTTTTTGGATCCGAAATCAATATTTCATATTTTTCTTTGATAATTTTGTAGAGAATTTAATTTACAACCTTTTTATCAGAGAAAAAGTTTCAAAAGGTCTCTAGGAGCCCGAAAATAAGCGAAAAACCAAGTGCCCCTTGCAAAAGTTAGGCCATCGACTTTTTCTGGTTTTTGTGAGGGTTTTCAGGGAGATTTTCTTAAATCCTTACATGAAATTGTAGAGGATTACATTTTCTATCATTCTATCAAAAAATATGTTCAAAAAAATAACTGAGAACCTAGAAAAACAGAGAAGAAAAGTGCACTTGCAAAAGTTAGGCCATCTTTCATTTTTTCCCTTTTTCCTCTCTTTTACCTCGATTTTTCTTCACTTTTCAAATATTTCCACCAATTCCAGCACTTTAATCAAGTTCCAATCCACTTCCCGATCCCCCTTAGTGTGCTCCTTGGCACGGTGCCAGACACGGAGCACACACACACATCCATCGTGAGGCTCCGACAGGGAAGAGTGTAAAACTGGCAATGTGCTCGGCGAGCATCTCCCCCCACTCACTTTAAACTTTTACACTACTTTTCATCGCCTCCCGGACCGTTTGACTTCTTTATTGTTATTTGTTTTCTTTTCTCTTTGCTCTTGATTGCACACTTTTTTAGAAACTTCAACCTAAATATTCAAGTTTTACATTGAAAACTATTAAAAACAGTGAAAACCGTAAAAAATTTGATTCTGTCCACGAGAACTACACCTCTGACCAATAGGAGAAGAGAAGTGGTGGCCTAGCTTTTGCAATTTGGTTTTTTCAATTTTTTCTGGTTTTTGTTGGAATTTTTGAGGATTTTTTGTGATGATTTTGTGTAGTTTTTAATTCTCTACAAAATGGTCTGATTAGAATTTTGAGAACATTTTAGGGGAAGTGAAAAAATTGGAAAAACCGAAAAAAAAATTTTTTGACAAAAATTTTTAATTTTTTTGGCTCAAAATTGAAAATTTTTCCAATTTTTTGAAACCATCTTGTTTAAAATTCAATTCTCTACAAAATAGTTAAAAAATTTTTTGGAAAAGATCAATAAATTTGGAGGAAAAATCGATTTTTCCAAAATTAGTGCAAAAGTTAGGCCACCAGGAGAACATGGTGGTTGGCAGAAGTTGTAATCGGTGTAGTTCTCGTGGAAAATTGACAAGAACACAGTTTCTATTGATTTTTCGACATTTTGATTATTTTTTGAGTTTTTGGAAGTTTTTGAAAATTTTCGAAAAAAATTTTTTTTTCGAAATTTTTTCTCCAAAAATTCTGCCGGAAACACCAGAAACAAAAAGTGTACATGTGTGTGTGTGTGTGTCCGTCTGTCCACAATTAATAGCGCACGTGTTCGAAACGCCTGCGAAACTGAATGAATGGAGCGGCGGAGAGAAAAGTGTTCAGGGTCAAATGTGTGTTCCGTGGTGTTTGTATAGTTAGACAAAGTGTTCGAAAGCATTAGCACACTCCCCCCAGATGACTTACATATGGTACTACTAGTTTTGTGAAAAACGAAGAAAAAAGGTTTTTTTTTTTTTTTTTTTGAAAAAAATTTTCTTTCACCATCTTGTTCTTGATTTTTCTACATTTCAAAAGTAGTTTTCTCTGAAATTCTTTATATAATCTTGTAGAGCTTTTAATTCTCTACAAAACTGTCGAAATCGATTTTCAAAATCATAACTTTCAACCCTTGAAACAACCAATTTTCAAAAATAGGAGCGAAATTCTAGGCCATTAGTTTTGTAGTTCTCGTGGAGGAGTCAGATTAGACTATTTCGAAAATTCCTTTGACAATTTTGTAGAGCTTGAAATTTGCTACAAAACTGTCTAAACGGATTTTTGAAATCATTATTCTATCCCATGATAACTATCACTTTACCGAATGCTATGTGAAATTCTAGGCCATCAATTTTGTACTCCTCGTGGAGGAGTCAGATTTGATTTTTTGAGAAATTCCTCTGATAGTTTTGTAGAACTTGAAATTCTCTATAAGATGGTCTAAACCGATTTTTAAAATCATAATTCTGAACCCTTGAAACAACCGATTTTCAAAAAAGGCGCGAAATTCTAGGCCATCAGTTTTGCACTTCTTGTGGAGGAGCCATTTTTGAATTTAAAAAAATTCTTTCGGCAGTTTTGTAGAGCTCTTAATTGTCTACAAAACTGCCAAAACCGATTTTTGATATCATTATTCTAACCCCAGAAAATTGCCATTTTCCCAAATGAAGTGTGAAATTCTAGGCCACCATGTCGGTTTTCTCTTCCATTGTCATTTTTTTCACTTTTCCCCCTTTTCTCGCCCTTTTTTCCCACTCCCCCATTCTCCTTCCACTTTTTCTTCTCATCCGTGTACTTCACGTGGACGTTTTTCTGCGATTTCCCATCGCCTTCCGCCCTAAAATCAACATAATAACAACATAAGCCATCACTTCCAATTGAGAGGCGAGGCGAGAGAGTGTGGAAAGGGAAGAGACGCAGACGGCGGAAAAGTTTGCGCGGAATTGAGTGCGGAGATGACCTTTCACCGCCATTTCGTTATTACTGTCTCTTTGAACTGACTTTGTCCACGAGAACTACACGGGGGACCAATAGAGAAAGGGGAGTAGTGACCTAGGTTTTTTCTAGGCCACTACTGTCAGAGTTTCTATTTCTGTTATCACTATTGCTCCGATCGGTTAGCGGTGTAGTTCTCGTGGACAAGTTTTCAGCCGTTCATAACTCCGCCCACTTTTGCTCTTTCTGGCTCATTTTTTCTGTAGTTAATAATTGATATCAGAGCTACAAATTGACAGTTGATAACTTTTCATGAAAATCAAAATGAACTGAGATATTTGCAGTTTTTCATGGCTCACTATGAAAGTGGTCCCTTTATCGTTATAGGGAAGGGCATTGAAAATTGAAATTCTAGAGCTCATTTTTCAGTTTCATGAGATGTGTTCAACTAGGACATTGTAGCTCTGATATCAATGAGCAACTCCAGAAAGTGTCAAGAAAAAAGAGCAAAAAAGGGGCGGAGTTTGGAGCCCAAGATTAAGGAAGAGAGGTCAGGGATTTGAAAATGGTAAAAAGTTGAAAAAACTCTTGGTCTTGAAGATGTTAATGTTCTAAATTTTGTGATCTTGCTCCTGAATATTAGTATTCTGCTTCTGAAAACCTGACGTCTTCACGTGTACTCATTTGAAGCTCACTATAGAAAGCTCAGGGCTTCAGAAGTTAAACTTGTTTCCTAATATTCTGGAGCTCATGCTGATCTGATAGCTTCTAGACACTCTTTTATCTTTTATCTTCTGATTCTGAAGACCTAACGTTTTCATGTCTTCAAGTGAGCTTATGATCTTTAGAAGCTCCAAATTTATCAGTTTCTTGTCCATAAAAGTGTGTTCATCTGATGCTCCAAAAACATTTTCATTTAGTCCTTCTCCTTACTAATCTTCTGCTTGTGTTCCTGAATTCTGCTTCTGGAGACCTAACGTCTTCTAGTAAACTTATGCTCTTTTTGTCCTTAATCCCTCTACAGACAGATCTGATGTCTTCCACTGAGCTTACACTCTTCAGATGCTCCTAGCTCTTCCAGTCCCTTCTATATGATATATCCCTAGCTCACCTGAATCATATTTAGAAACAGTAAACTAAGTTTCTGACGACTTCTAGTAGGCTCATGCTCTTCAGATGCTCCAAGATCCATTCCATTTGATCCATATCATATTGATAACTAAAGCCCTATATCTCCTGCTTCTGAATGCCTAACGTCTTCAGAAAAGCTATCAGATGCTCTGCAATCCATTAGCCCCTTCTAGACCCCCTAGCTCATCTGATTCTGTTCCCTTGACATCTTCAATTAGGCTCTTCCGATGCTTCCTACTCTTCCAATCCCAATCCCATTCCCATTTCTCTGCAGACCCCATTCAGGCTCTTCAGATGCTCCACTATCATAACTACAGTCCCTTCTACACCTCTTCCGATGCCCCCAGTCCCTTCCAGTCCCTTCCAGTCCCTCCCAATCCCTCCCAATCCCCCTCTCCCCTTTGCCCACCTGGTCCCCGACACCTTGGCGATGTGTTGTTGTTTTGTGATTCCTTGGCTCCCTTCCATCCACCGGCTCTTTCATCCCCGCACACCCACTCAGATCTCCGATCGACTCTGTCTGCCCTCTCTGCCGCCCTCTCGCTTCGCCGCACTCTCTCGCCGCCTTCTTTACAACCCACGCAGCCTCAGAACCCTTCGCGGCGCCTGTCGGATAGAGAGAGACAGAGAGAGGAATTGCCGTTTTCCCGCCGATTTTTTGGAGTCGCTACCCTCTCCTCGTCATCGTGGAAAAAATTTTTTGAAATTTTTTGGAATTTGGGGGCGGAGCTTTGGAATTTGTTTTGATTTTGCTTTGACCTTCTATTGGAACCTGCGTCATTGAAACTGTTTTGAGATGGTGTTCATTGAGATTTGAATGTTTTTTGAAACTGGGATTTTTTTTTGAAATTTTTGAATTTTGAAATTCTTTGAATTTTTAGAGGATACAGTAACTTCTTGGTTTCTGCCTTTTGACAGAGAGTATAAGGTTACTGTAGATTTTCGAAAATATTTGAATTTTAGAATTTTGAAATTTTTTGAAATTTTTCCGATTTTTAAATTTTTTAAAATTTCAAAAATTTCAAAGTACAGTCATTTTATAACAGAATACAAAGTTACTGTAGGCTTTTGTAATTATTTTTTTAATTAAAAAATTTTTTTGAATTTTTTTTTTGAAATTTCCAAACTTTTTCAAATTTTTTGAGATTTTTTTCACATTTTTTTTCAATTTTACGAATTTTTTTTTGAATTTTTTAAATTTGAAAATACAGTAATTCTATAACAGAATACAAAATTACTGTAGATTTTAAATTTTTTTGAATTTGTGAATTTTTTTATTATTTTTTTTTCAAAATTTTTTAATTTTTTGAAATTTTTTTTTGTGATTTTTTTCAAAATTTTTTTTAAATTTAAAAGTTCAAAAAATGTCTCAAAAATTTTTCAAAAATTTAAAATTATGAAATTAAAAAAAAAAACTAAAGAATTCAAAAATTTCCAATTTCTTGAAAAAACAATTTCGAAAAATTCAAAAAAAATTTCGAAAATTCAAAAAAAAATCTCAAAAATTCAGAATATTCTCAAAAATCAAAAAAAAATTCAAAAATTCAAATTTTTCAATTTTTGAAAAATTTTCAAAAAATTTCAAAATTCAAAAAAAAAATTTCAATTTTTCTCAAATTCAAATTTCCCTAAAATTCCAATCTTTTCAATCCTAAAAAACTCCCCCTTCCTTTGCAATACCCTTTCCATACAATACCTCCTCCCCCACTCCCCAAAAAAATCTGCCCCCTCTCTCTTTCTCTGCGCCTCCACCTCCCCCCTCCCTCTCTCTCCTTCTCACCCAAAAATCCTTGGCGCCTTTTGAAACATATGGGGACGACGTAAATAAAGAGAAAAAGAAGAAGAAGAAGAAGCAGTGAGTGGGTTGAATGGACCCTTTTTTCTCGCCTTCTCTCTTTCTCTTTCGCACAGATTTTTCATCTTTTCACTGAAAATGTTGGAAAAAGATGCACATTTTATTGCTATTTGCTTTTCGAAACGCTATTCCAAACAAAACAAACACAAATATAGAAAGCAACACTTTTTTATCTTATCAGTTTGTCAATTTCATCGTTTTCCACCGCCGTGCCACGTTAAAACGATTAATTTGCGAGCTCGACTTCTAGTTTTGCTCCAAATTCAGTGATTTTTGGTGATTTTTAGTGATTTTTAGTGATTTTTGGTGATTTTTAGTGATTTTTGGTGATTTTTAGTGATTTTTAGTGATTTTTTAGTGATTTTTAAGGATTTTTTGGTCTTTTCTACTGATTTTAGTGATATTTTACTGAGTTTTAGTGATTTTTTAGTGATATTTTACGTATTTTTAGTGATTTTTAGTGATTTTTTAGTGATTTTTAGCGATTTTTTAGTGATTTTTAGTGATTTTTTAGTGATATTTTACGTATTTTTAGTGACTTTTAGTGAGTTTTAATGATTTTTTACTGATTTTTGGGTCTTTTTTGGTCAATTTTTGCCTTTTTCCACCTACTTTAACCGATTTTAGTGATTTTTCACCCATTTTCACCCTCTTTTTCACTCTTTTTCCACTCTTTCCCCTCTTTTTCCCCCTCAAAATGTTTAAATTTTCAGATGTGCTAAGAACCAGAAGCAACTCGACAGGAGAGGGTAATTTTGGATTCGCACTCAACTAGGAATCAGAAGAACATTTGAAAACGAAAAAACAATAAAAGATGCCAGTGTTCCACACGAAAACCATCGAGAACATTCTCGAGCCCGTTGCTCAGCAGGTTAGTGTAGGTGTCTGTCTGTCCCTTGTTATGATGTTTTGTGATAGTGTGTATGTGTCTGTCTGTCTGTCCAACTAATTGATTATGGTGTTAACTGTATACTGTAACATTAACTATGAAACTTGTGTGAATATCTGTCTGTCCTAACCTAACCTAACCTGACAAAATCTTAGGAATTGGTGTATGTGTCTGTCTGTCCATCTCTTCCCCTTTGACCTTATTTATATGTGTGTTTCCCTTGTGTGTAACTATCTGTCTGTCCGTCCACTATACCCAGTTTTTCCCGTTTTCAAAGGTTTTTTTAGTACCTTTGAAAAAATGGCCCCTTACTGATCCAACTTTGAAAGCTTATAACTCCGCCCATTTTACATATTTTTAATTCTAATTTTTTGTATTCGATGCAGTTTTACAAGGGCTACAACTTTGCTGTTGAACACTTTTACTGAAAATTAAAGGCAACCCGGGAAATTTTGATTTTTAAGACAACCCGCAATTTTGATGAGCTGTGAATAGTTTGAAGGCGTGTAACTCCGTCCACTTTTTGAATGGTGAATTCTAGTTTTTTGTATTCGATGCAGTTTTTTAAGGGCTACAATTTTATTGTGAATCATTTCTACTGAAAATTGAAGACAACACTGGAAATTTTCATTTTTCTGAGTGAACTTCTAATTTCCTAATTTCTCAGTGCATCCTTTTTGAAAGCTTGTAACTCCGCCCACTTTTTATATTTTGAATGTTAGTTTTTTGTATTCAATGCAGATGTTCAAGGGCTACAACTTTGTAGTTAATCACTTTCTTCGAAACTCAAAGATAAACTCAGAACTTGTCACTTTTCCAACTTAACCCACAAAGATTGACCACTTTTTGTTGTGAGCTCAATAACTATGTCCATTATCAAAATTTCAATTTTTAATTTTTTGTAAAATATGTAGTTTTACAAGGGCTACAACTTTGTAGTTAAACACTTTTACTCAACACTAAAGGCAACTTCGGAAATTGCACTTTTTCCAAGACAACCTCTAATTTTGAACTGCATTTCAATCGAATCTTCACAGCTCCACTTTTCATTTTCCATCAAACACCTCCAACTCTACATTTAAAACTTTCTACCATTCCCATCCCACCCAAAAAGAGCACCACGCACTCTGAGCCCCACAGTGCTCAAAGTGCGTGTATATCTCTGTCGGTGCATGTTACGTCACACACACACACACTCCCATACAACTCAAAGTGTACGGATTCGTACAAAACCGCCTTGAGAGTGTGCGCCTTTTCCCTCCACTTAGTGTTTGGATAATAGTAAAACGGTCTGTGAGAGTGGTCTGCGTCTCTTACCTACTGATAAGCGTTTGGGCTCCGCTGAGCTTTGTCTCGAATTGAGGATGGGATGAGGGATTTTCCGAATGGAAGGAATTTGGAGAATTTTAGAATGGGGGAAGATAATGGAGAATGAAGAATGAAGAAAAGGAGGTGAACATTTTAGATTTTTTGAAAAAATTTGAAAATGACAATAAAAATTTCAGTTGTTTGAAAATTTAAGCTACTCAACTTCAAGTTATCAGAAATTCCTTTGATAGATTTATAGAGCAGAAAATTTGACACAAAATAGTCAAAGCAAAATTTTAAAAAGCACCCCTAGAAGTCTGGAAAATGCCATCGAAAAGAGGAAATTTGCAAAAGTTAGGCCACAGTTTCTCTTCCACGACTTTTTCTAGCTCTGAACTTGGTATTTTGAAAATTCCTTGGACAATTTTATAGAAAATTCAATTTTGTACGGAACTGTCAAGGAAATAAGAAAAAGAGCTGATGAGCCCTGAGAAAAAACAGTAGAAAAGGATATGTAAGATTTAGATCACTGTTTTGTTTTTCTATATTTTTGGCTCCAACCTTGATCTTTTTGTAATTCCTTGGACAGATTTATAGTATTTTACATTTTGCATAGAACTGTTAAACCAAAATTCTAAAAATCACCCCCTGAAACCTGGAAAAAGCTATCGAAAAGATGGAATTTGCAAAAGTTAGTCCACCATTTCTCTTACATCGCTTTTTCTAGCTTCAAACTTGTTATTTTCAGAATTAGTTTGACAGTTTTATAGAGCTAAAAATTCTGCACAAAACTGTCAAAAAGAAATCCCAATATCTAGTGGATGAGCCCTGGAAAAAGAACAAGAAAAAGGATGGCAACTGAGATTTTGTGATTCTAGGCCACGACCCCCTTCGCTTAATTCCGGGATGATTTAGATTCAAATAGTTGCAATTTGCAAATTTTCTTCGACAATAATCTTCTATTTCAAGTTGAGTATAGGTCAGAAAAACAAAAACCTGAAAAAATGCCGAAAATCTCGAAAAAATTCCCATTGGAAAGTTAGTCATTGTCCACGAGAACTACACAGCTGACCAATAGGAGAATTTTGTGGTTTTCCTGGTACCAATCAACTTCTACTCTACTACTGATAACTTCCCTTGATAACTTTACCATTATCAATGAACTTCTACTCCTACTACTCCTCCTGAACGTTTTCTCCCCCTTCACTACCTCAAAGGATAACTTCTTATCATTCTCCACTACCACAACTTATCTCCCTGATCATCCTCAACCATCACTACCACAAATGGATCCGCATGCCAGGCCAAACCTCTACATCCTCATCCATCAGTACTCGCAATTCCAGCTGCACTACGTGCTGGCGATGGCCGAGAAGAACGCGACGTCGGTGGACGAGGTGCGTCACCTCGGCACCTCGATGCCCAACCTCGACCGCTTCCACTCTCGCTCCGCCCTGGCACTCTCTCGTGCCTCCTCCCGCCGCTCGATCCCCGAGTACATCACGCCGGACACTGTCCGTCACGTCGTCAACGACGACGACTGTCCTGTCTGTCAACTTATGATGCCCCGGGGGCCACATGGATGTGTATGTATCGAGCTTTTTTATGTTGTTTTGTTTCTTTGTGTAGCTTTTGTAGTCTTTGTGTCCTTATTCTGAATTCTGAATTCTCATCAGAAGATCCTCTATAGGATAAGTTGTAGGTATCCCGCCTGGTGATCCTGCACGAGGAGGCCAATGATGGAAACGCCATGCCTGACCTCACCGCCCCAGTCGGAATGGTGTCGAGAGCCGTCGGAAACTTGATTCAGGTAATTTTTCATCAATTATGAATGCCATATTCAAAATCAGCATAGTCGAATTAGTGAGAGACCCAACTTTCATAATTTTAGCGCGAAAAATTGGGTTACTGTAGGTTGACAAGTCCGCAGTGTTGATTATTGCGTACAGGCCGGTATATCTTACGACATTTTGAGCTAGATAGCTGAAAATTGGAATACCTATCAAATTTGGCATGAGGAATCTGAAAATAACACCCAAATTAGTGAAGAGTGATGTTTTCACTGTTTTTTGAAGGTTTTCAGTGAGTTTTCACAAAGTACCGAAATTTCATTGTGATATTCGAAATCAGCATAGTCGAATTAGCCAAACCCCAATTTTCATCATCCTAGCGCGCAAAATTGGATTACGGTATGCCAAAAAGTCTGCAGAAACCTCATTGCGGACCAAACATTCTATCTTACGACATTTTGCACTAGCGCCCTGAAAATTTGGACACATACCATTTCGACAATGCTGATTCCGAAAATCGCAACGAATTTTTCTAAATCCTTTCAATTCTGAGTCACCCACCCACCCCCTGACAGCATTACTCATAAAAATTGGAGGTGAAAATCAAGAAAAAACGTATGTTAAAACGCGAAAAAAAATCAGAAAAATCTGTGCGGAAACACCTAATTCGTTGAGCCAACAAGCAACAATAGTCAAGAGTAAATAAGACACAAATTGTGCGCTCCTTCCCTTCCCACCACAAAATTTTGCTCGATTTCTCCCTCGTCCGTTTTTATTGATTTTCCTGGCACTATGCCAAACTGAGAATGCGCCAGTCGCAGTTCCATAGGTCGATGACCTCCCTGACGAGGGAAGAGGTCAGATATTCGACCAGGAGGTCGATGACCTCCAAAAGGGCTTCCTGGGATGGGGAGAAGCGGAAGAAGAAGGTGTTATCAGGAACTTATCAGTACAGTAACCTCATTGTTATAGGTCGGATACGATACTTGCGATCACTCGGACGACCGAATTCTCCAGCAGGACATGCCACCAGCGCTGCAGAGAGTTGAAGGATCGTCTCGCCTCCTGGAAGAGAGCTCCTTGTCTTTGAAGGTAAATTTTAAATTTCCTGGGAAGATATTCGATATTTTGCTCCGATCAATTTGTTCAGTTTTTAATTCTCTACAAAACTGTGAAAACCAATTTGCAAAATTCCATCTGGTTCTCGAGAAAAATACGATTTTCAAAAGTTAAAATGCAAAAGTTAGGCCACATTGCTGGTGTAGTTCTCGTGGACAAGATAGCTAAAGTTTTTCGAAATTCTATTTCGATCAATTTGTTCAGTTTTTAATTCTCTACAAAACTGTAAGAACAGATTTGCGAAATTATATCTGGTTCTCGAGAAAAACACGATTTTCAAAGGTTTAAAATGAGAAAGTTAGGCCACAGGGCTGGAGTAGTTCTCGTGGATAAGATAGCTGAAGTTTTTCAAAATTCTGTCCCGACCAATTTGTTCAGTTTTCAATTTTCTACAAAACTGTGAAAACAGATTTCTGAAATTCCATCTGGTTCTCCCGAAAAACACATTTTTCAAATGTTGAAAATGAGAAAGTTAGGCCACATGGATGGTGTAATTCTCGTGGACAAGATAGCTAAAGTTTTTCAAAATTCTGCTCCGATCAATTTGTTCAGTTTTTAATTCTCTACAAAACTGTAAAAACAGATTTTTGAAATTCCATCTGGTTCTCCCGAAAAACACATTTTTCAAATGTTGAAAATGAGAAAGTTAGGCCACATGGATGGTGTAATTCTCGTGGACAAGATAGCTAAAGTTTTTCAAAATTCTGCTCCGATCAATTTGTTCAGTTTTTAATTCTCTACAAAACTGTAAAAACAGATTTTTGAAATTCCATCTGGTTCTTGAGAAAAATACGATTTTCAAAAGTTGACAATGAGAAAGTTAGGCCAAGATAGCACTCATTTGCATGGAGTAGAAGATTGTCCACGAGAAGTACACCAACGCTGGCTTAGAATTTGCAAATTTGCGATTTAGGCAGTGTAGTTCTCGTGAACAAGTTCAATTGTCCTCGAGAAGTACAATAACTCCCATTTTCAATTCCTCCACGAGAACTACACTACAACAACAGAATAACCCCTTCTTCTTCCAGCACGACCCATACTCTGTGCCAGCCCGCAAGAAGCTCATCGACGGAGCCCGCGGAATCCTCCAAGGAACCTCTGCCCTCCTTCTCTGCTTCGACGAGTCCGAAGTGCGCAAGATCATCAGAACGTGCCGCAAAGTGAACGACTACGTGGCGGTCTCCGAGGTCATCGAGTCGATGGGCGACCTCCAGCAGTTCGTCAAGGACATCTCGCCGGTCCTCCACGACGTCACCAACGACGTGAACCTCCGCCAACAGGAGCTCACCCACCAGGTCCACCGCGAGATCCTCATCCGCTGCCTGGACTGCATCAAGACCATTGCCCCGGTGCTCATCTGCTCCATGAAGACGTCCATCGAGCTCGGCAATCCTCCACGACCAGGGCATAATGAGGCGATTCAAAACCGTAACTTTATGAGCCAACGGATGACCGAGGAGGTCAACGAGATCATTCGAGTGCTCCAACTGACCACCTATGATGAGGACGAGTGGGATGCCGACAATGTGACCGTCATGAGAAAGGCGCTCTCGGCGGCCAAGTCGCTGCTCACGGCTGCCCTCGACTGGCTCGCGGACCCGAATGCCCGTCCAGGATCGGTGGGAGAGAAGGCGATTCGTAGAATCTGCGAATACGCGGAGCGCATCGCTGCGAGAGCCCTTCCGGAAGACTCGCAGAGCATCAAGAGAAGCATCTTTGAGATCAACTCGATGACCGACGAGATTTGCCAGCTGAGAAACAACGGACAGCATGATAGAGAGGGTCTCGCCGCGCAGACCGCCAGACGGCTCAAGGATCTTGTGGGATCGCAGCACAGCTCGGGATTGATGGGAGATGCGCTGCAGAACGCGCAAAGGCATGGTGGAGCTAATCCAGCTCATACTGCTGCTGGAAGATTGGAGCAGGCGTTGAGATGGCTGGATAATCCGGGAGTTGATGATGGAGGGCTTGGACTCAATGCACTTCGTCTGTTGACTGCGGACGCGAGAAAGCTCGCGGATCGTCTTAATCCACAGGATAGGTAAGAGATGGAGAGAAAGAGAGAGAGAGAGAGAGAGAGAGAGAGGGGGGGGGGGGTGCAGACAACGAGAGGTAAATGTGACTCACTTTAGTAGTACTCTCCGTACACGAAGGTTGCCAATGCGCTCCACCGAGCGCGATGCGGTCGAGACGTACCGCGAAAAAATTTTTGAATTTTCGAAATTTTTGTTTGATCTTTAGCTGATTTTCTTGTATTTTCATGATGACAATTGCCGAAAAACAAGAAAAACACGGCTATAGATCAAAAAAAATTTTTGAAAATTCAAAAAATTTTTCGCGGCACGCCTCGACCGCATCGCGCTCGGAGGAGCGCATTGGCAACCTTCGTGTACGGAGAGTAGACGCAGAGATGCAGAGAAACCTAGAGAGTGATATATGCTAGATGCGCAGAGAAGGAGACAAGTAGAGAACATCATTAAGATCTTCGAAAACATTAAGAGAATCATCTTTTACGGAAAGACAGAGAACTACACCCACCAATGTTCAATAGCACACTTTATCATACTCAAAGAGACTTTTACAATACCAATGACAACATCTGATTCTAGACAGTACACTCTAATGACAGCCTGACAGAGACACACATCGATCCTAGACACCAACCAAAATCCACCCCCTTCCATGTCCCTTTAAACCCCCGCTTCTCTTCCTCCCCATCCACCCTTTGTCAATTCCAGAAACCGTCTCCTCGGAATGTGCTCCGATATCGATCGCCTTGCCGCGCAGCTCGCCGACCTGGAACGTCGCGGCCTTGGCAACTCGCCAGAAGCCCATCAGATCCGCAACCAACTCCGCAACGCGCTCAAGGACCTCAGCGAGTTCATGAGACGCGTCCTCACCGATCGTGTTGTCAGTTTTCCCTTCTTCTTGTCGCTACTTTCATCATCCCCCTCCCCCCTTACCGAAAACAGAATCCAATTTTTCTAGGTGGACGACTTCGCCGACATCACCACACCGCTCAAGCAGTTCGTGGAGGCCGTTCACGCCGACCCCTACGATCCGCACCGCGAGTCGAACTTCGTCGACAAGTCGCAGAAGCTGTCGGATCACTCGCAGTCAATGACGACGACGGCGCGACTCGTCGCGTCGTGCGGACCATCGAAGAACAAGAAGACGGTGGAGGCGATTCTGGACACGGCGGAGAAGGTCGAGCAGCTCACACCACAAATCGTCAACGCTGGACGTGTCCGACTCCATAATCCGGGATCCGAGCAGCACTTTGAGAACATTCACAAGTGAGTTGTGTAGTTCTCACGGACAATGTTGAAATGTTGAGCTTTCAGACAATTCGCCGACGCACTCCACCGTCTTCGCTCCCACGTCGACGACGCCATCGATACTGGAGAATTCGTCAGAGCTTCCGAGACGGTAACCTTTCCTCTTCTATACTTACTTTTTGAGTCATTGAATAATAAACTGTTCAGATGTCACCATTTAGAAAAGTAGGTCCAGTGTAGTACCACCATACGAGTGTAGAGTGTGTATAGCCAAGTTTCTATGCTTTCTTCCTTTATACCCCCCTCACATGCAACTTTTCGATTTCGATCCATCTTCTCAACCAGCAAATTTCCAGGCGATGCGCCGCTACACCAACCACTGCGAGGGCGCCATCAACGGAGCCGACGCCCAGGGAATGGTGAACAACAGCTCGCAGATCGCTCGTCTTGGTAATCGTGTGCTGATGACGGCGCAGAACGAGGCGGACAATTCGGAGGAGCCGTCGTTCGTCAACAGAGTCAGAAATGCGGCGGATCAGTTGCATAATGGTAAGGTTCTTGAGAATTTGGCATGGCGATCAGGTCCAGTCGAAGTGCAAAATCGGGGTTTTTATCGATTTTTCTGATGAAAATTATCGCTTCCTTTGTTTTTTCGCACCTTTCATCAGTTTCCATCATTTTTGCCGGAAAAATCCTGAAAAACGAGCAAAATTGAACGAAAAACACGAGAAAACCAAAAAAAAAGCGAAACGAAAACTCAACAATTTGAAAATTGAATGCGATGGCCTAAGTTTTTCTAGTCCCTCCCAGCTAGATTTAACGCGGGAATTTGAAAATTAGCGCTGAAGATCTCAAAGATCATTGATAAATAGTATCAGTACATGCAAAGTGATCGTCTGCTCCAATGTGAATCGAGTGAGAGAGTGCATTATTCTGTGAGACGCAGATAGACAGACAGTCTGCGTCTCTCAGGATTATGCACTCTCTAGTTTATGGTGCAATAGAGCGCGTTTTCACTATGCACGAACGGATAGTAATCTAGTCGAGCTAAAAGTGTGAAACTTGGGGAAATCAAGAAATTAAGAGTCAGAGCAACTAGACAATTTTCGACTTTTGCTCTTTTACCCCCATTGTTTTCACCTGGATTCCCACCATCTGCTACCGAACCCCCATCAACCTCCCCATCAACTTCCCCCCAAACAGTTTAAATAAAACGGCTTGAGGGGGAGTGTTGACTTTGACGTCCATCGCCACCACCACCTCTCCTCGAATCCCACACTACCTCCCCCCTCGTCCCTCCCGAAATTATTTTCTCTTTTTGTTTGTGTGTGCTTCTTGTAAAGAGGTGGGATGGAAGGTAACAAAAGAAGCTTATCGGAACTTTTACGAGTTCTCGTGGTGGTGGCTGCAGTAGAATGATGCCCATCAACCGGTACTCGTCGTCCGTCTCGGATCACTACGATTCGTCCGACGAGTACGACAACTATTCCGAGCAGAACTATGAGTACGTCTACAAGACTCGCGTCGTGCCCTTCAATCCGCACGTCTTCATTTGTAAGGTTCCTAGCTTTTTGGGGAGAGACTCACTAGAGATTCTAACATTTTCTCTCACTCACATCAACACCAAATTTCAGCGATCCCACCAATGGTGAACAACGCCAAGCAGATCGCCCAAAACCCGCACGACCAATACGCCGCCAACAACTGGCGTGGCACCAACGATCACTTGTTGAACAGTGTGAGAGCTGTGGGTGACGCCATTACTGGGGTGCAGCCACCAATGAATGGAAGACACTCGAGCTATCAGGAGACGTTGAGCAGGCAGAGCCCATACAATCCGGTGAGTTATAATGGATCTAGGGTAGTGATAGCGCATGGTACATCTGGTTAGAGAGTACAAGGTTTTGAGAGACGCAGACTTTCTGGGTCTCGTCGAAAATTTTCGCTGTGAGACCCATTTCTACTTTTGCCCATGTTCCTTTGAACTCAGCCATATGAACGTTCAAAGATCATAGCTCCTTCAAACTTGAACCTTTTTTCTTTTCCGCTTTTTCGTTTTTTGTTCGCCTCAACTTTATTTACACCGATGAGCACACACAGGAGCTTTGAGTACTTCCTCAAAGAGCTAAAAGTTAACAAAATTTGAACGAGAATTTGTTGACATCTGACATGAAGTTGAAGTTGCGGACTACAGACACAGGGTACGCAAGTTGTCGTCAGATATTATGCAAGTGTGATTCCGCAAAGTGCACGTTAGCGATTTTTTCGAAAGTCAACTGACTAAACAATGTGCACTCGGCGGAATCAGCGGAACATCGTTTCGAGCGACTAACAGAATTTTTGCGACACAACAAAAAAACCCAATATTTCAGCCACCACCATCGTCGCAAGTGATTCGCCAAGTCACCGCCTCCGCCCCAACTGCGCCAATCATCCACAACAAGATGATCATCCGCGAGGAGATCCCCGCCCCACCACGTCCACCACCACCAGTCGAGCTCTCCCCACCACCACGTCCGCCACCACCGCCAGAGTACGACGAGGAAGAGGAGACCCGCGCCTTCTGGGAGCGCTACCCACTCCCGCAAGCCTCCCACCAACCGATGCTCGCCGCCGCCCACCAACTGCACAACGAGCTGAAGCAGTGGAGCTCGCAGGAGAACGACATCGTCGCCGCCGCCAAGCGCATGGCGATCCTCATGGCGCGCCTCTCGCAGCTGGTGCGTGGCGAGGGTGGCACCAAGAAGGACCTGATCAACTGCTCCAAGGCCATCGCGGACTCTTCGGAAGAGGTGACCCGGTTGGCGGTGCAGTTGGCGCGTCTCTGCACGGATATCAAGATGAGAACGGGATTGTTGCAAGTGTCGGAGAGAATCCCCACGATAGCCACACAGCTGAAGGTGCTGTCGACTGTCAAGGCCACGATGCTCGGATCAGCTAGTGAGTTGGGAGGGGTTGTCAGGAAACGCGCTCTATTGGGATTTGGCGCTTTTTTCAAGCTTTTGCTGTAAAATAGATGGAAATTGGTTCAAAATCAATAAATTTTCTGCAAATCGGCGTCAAATCTTGCGCAAACAACTTGCACTCGTTTTTTTCCGCCTTTGTAACGCGCTCTTTTGAGAAAAATTAAAGTTTTTCCTTGAAAAATGCTTTTTTTAATCAATTTCCGGGTCAGCAATTGCGCTCTAATGAGAAAAATTGAATTTTTTGTGATTTTCATCGATCTTCATCGAATTTTCCATGAAAAAAAGTGATTTTCCAACTATTTTCATCGAATTTTCTATGGAAATTGTGATTTTTCATTGAATTTCACAAGATTTTAATGAAATTTCTATTTTTCTCCGGAAAAATCTCAATTTCTTCGAAAAAAAATGCCGGAAATCTTCAATTTTCACCGAAAAATCCAATTTTTACTATCAAAATAACATTAAAATCGATTGAAAACCACATTTTTCAACCTACAAATCAATAAATCAACCGAAATCCCGCTAAAAATCTACCAAAACCCATATTTTCATTGTGGGCGGAGTTTCGCTCCCAGTACTCCAAAATTTCAAATTCCCGCCAAACCGCGCTCGTTTTCAGACGTCATCGGCCCATACGGTCAACCAGTCGAGGGTAAATATTGTGAAAAAAAAATTCCTGCGACATCGGGCGAGCGCGCGAAAATTTGAATAGGCCCCGCCCACCGAGCGGTCGGCCGACGGTTCCCACACAAACACCACTGCGGCGTCGGCCGACCGCTCGGTGGGCGGGGCCTATTCAAATTTTCGCGCGCTCGCCCGATGTCGCAGGAATTTTTTTTTCACAATAAGAATTCCCACTGAATTAATTGAACTTTTAACAAAAATTTGAAGTTTTCCCCCAATCTAATCGTGTGATTTTACAGTTTTTTGCATGATTTTTCAGAATTTTCTCAACGAAAAACCAAAAACGAGTGATTTGATAATTTAACATGGATTTTCTTCCCAATTTAACCAACAAATTTGAATTTCCCGCTGAAAATTGTCCATTTTCAGGCAGCGAAGAGGATGATGAGGCGATGCAACAGTTGGTGCACAATGCGCAGAATTTGATGCAGTCGGTGAAGGTAAACTGAACTTTTTTGGGAGAACTTTGTCCACGAGAAGTACACAACTGACCAATCAGGAGATCGCTGATTGGCAAGCTGTGTAGTTCTCGAGGACAAAATTTTGGGAAAAATCCGGATTTTCATTGAAATTTCGTATTTTTCACAATTTTCATGTTGAAAATCATGAAAAAACACGATTTTTGAATAAAAATTTGAGAAAAAAGTGAAATTTTCATGAAAAATTCGCACTTTTTTCCTAATTTTTACCCAAAAACCATTAAAAACATGATTTTTGAACAAAATTTTGAGAAAAAGTGGAATTTTCGATGAAAATTCGCAATTTTTGTCCACGAGAACTACACCACCGACGAATCGCCACATTTTCAGGACGTTGTTCGTGCCGCCGAAGCCGCCTCGATCAAAATCCGCACCAACTCGGGACTCCGCCTCCGCTGGCTCCGAAAACCAATGTGGTCCAACTTTTAAATGCTCATAATATCCCGCTTTTTAATAAAATATCGATTCTCCGCCCCTTTCACCCCATCCATCCAAAAAATTTTTATGTTTTATGTACTTTTTTGCTAGTCGCCATAATTTTTGCATAATTCTTTTCCTTTCAGTTTTTTATCAGCAATTTTGAAATTATTGACTTCTGTACAAGTATCCACCACCATTGAAAAAGTGCCTTTGCGACTTTCTACCTGTTTCTTACTGCCCTGGATTCTATTTTTCTTCTGTTTTTTCCGAAAAAAAAAGAAAAAAATCCTGAAATCAAAAAATCCCCCAAAACATATATCGCCCCTTCCATATTTTCTCTTTCCAAGTAGAATTTCAACTGTTTTTCTTTCTTTTTTGTAATTTTTTCTTTTCAAATGACAGAAAAATTAATTTTACCGCCGATTTTTACAATTTTTCCCGTAGAGTGCAATTTTTTGACTTTTTTTGAACTTTTTCGCATGGAAAAATTGATTTTTGTGAATAAAAATGTAATAAATATCACGATTTATCGATTTTTATTAATTTTTTATGCAGAAAATGGGCTGAAAATCTGAAATTTTGAAAAAGTTCCGACGACGCCGACCTAAAAATTCTCGAAAGTTGTCCGAGAGAAGTACACGAGGTGTGCGGTGGAGCGCACTTGCTGACTTTTTTAAAGGCGCACGCAGTTTAACGAGCGGCGGGTCTCGCAGCGAATAGGATTTTAGGCCCAACGGACCCGTTTTTCACTTTTTATTTTCCCGTTTTCGCCTAATTTTCATGCTTTTCGTTGGTTTTTTCAAGCAAATTTCTCAAATTTTATCGAAATTTCCAACTTTCCAACGAAAAACTGAATTATACAGCCATTTTCCTGTGAATTTGTCACAAATTAGTAGAGATTTTCAATTTTTTTGGGCCTGAATTACTTTTTTTTAATTCTTCATGATTTCCACTAATGTTCTCTTTTTCAGCTTGAGGTACACATCACTCGAAAATGAGAGGACCAAAGAAGCATCTTAAGCGTCTTGCTGCCCCAAAGCACTGGATGCTCGACAAACTCGGAGGAGTCTTCGCCGTCCGCCCGAACCCAGGACCACACAAGCTCCGTGAGTCGCTCCCACTCAGCTTGTTCCTCCGCAACCGTCTGAAGTACGCCCTCAACTACACCGAGGCCAAGAAGATCCTCACCCAGAGAGTCGTCCGCGTCGACGGAAAGGTCAGAACCTGCCACAAGTTCCCAACCGGATTCATGGGTAAGTTGAAAAAACCACAATTATGAAATGTTTTTCATAAAAATGTTTTGAAGATGTCGTCTCCATTGACCGCACCAACGAGTACTTCCGCATGCTCTACGACACCAAGGGACGCTACATCGTGCACAGAATCCAGGCTGCTGAGGCTGACTTCAAGCTCTGCAAGGTCAAGTCGGTCCGCACCGTCATCAAGGGAGTCCCAGTGCTCTCCACCACCGACGGACGCACCATCCGCTACCCAGACCCAAATGTCAAGGTCAACGACACCATCGTCTTCAACATCAACACCCAGAAGATCACCGACTTCGTCAAGTTCGAGCCAGGAAACTTGGCCTACGTCACCGGAGGACGTAACGTTGGACGTGTCGGAATCATCGGACATCGTGAGCGTCTCCCAGGAGCCTTCGACATCATCCACATCAAGGATGCCGCTGGACACTCCTTCGCCACCCGGTAAGTTTTATGCCTGAAGGCTAAAGGAGCATGAAGGTCGGGGACCGCGAGGGTCGTAAACGTCCGGCTAAGGTTGGTTCCGAAACAATCTCCCCACTTTTGCAGTATCTCCAACGTCTTCGTCATCGGAAAGGGAAACAAGGCCCTCGTCTCTCTCCCATCCGGAGGAGGTGTTCGTCTCTCGATCGCCGAGGAGCGTGACAAGCGCATGTCCCAGAAGAACTAAACTTCTGTTGTTTTTTGTTGAGACAAATAAAAAATTGTTAATCATAAAAACACTGTTTTCGGGTTTGAGTCAAAAATAAGAAACTTGTATGAGCAAACCTATCGCTCCAGAAAAGAAATCAGTTTTCGAAATCTCTGTGCTTTCCGATGTCTCGTGATATCTGGAGAGCTCTCTCCGGCGTCGTCTGCATCTACAAACACTCGGGAATCTCCTCCTCAGCTCTCGTCAAGTTGCTCACCAACACCATCAGTCAATCAGTTGCAGAGATCGAATCGACATCAAGTGTGAGACTCCCACTGATATCTCTTCCAGTCGTGGAAGCTCATGAAAAATCGGGAGCCCTGGTGGTAGTGGGAAAAAATGAGATTGCAGATTATCGGTAAATTGGTAGGAAAAAGGGAAACAAAACATTATTTCAAGGTACCACCCACTAGTATCAGGAAGATCGATTCGAGCAGAAGACGTCCAAATTCTGGATGCTCTTCCATTAGCAACGAGTAGTTCTGGAGTTTGCTGTACGTTAAAAACTTGGTTTAAATGATAAGAAAAGAGAAAATTAGAAGTTTTAAAGTATTCGGAGTGAACGACGGCTGCGAAAAAATCCCGGAACTGATGGCGAAATCGTGGACGAACGCCTACAGAATCGACGGAATTCTCAAAAAATCGGAGAACTCCGAAGAGAAACCGGAGAGAATTTCACGACATCGACTGGAAAAAGTGATATCCAGAATGGAGTCGGAGTTCCGAGGAGCTTCGTTTCAGCACGCAAATGTCGATTTACAGGTTATTCTGGAGATGTGGAATTTGGAGAATTTAGGATGAATTTTCAGGAAAATTCAGATGTTTTTGGGCTGAATTTGTTGAAAAATTTAGAGAAAATTAATTTTTTTTAATCAGAAATTTTCATAATTTTGAAAAATCTTGAATAAATCTATCCAAAATAATTTTTTTTTTGAAAATCAAATTTGAAAAATCAAAATTTCAATCAAAAAATCCAAAAATATATCCCTTTCCAGAGCTCCGAAGCGTTCGAATTGGCTCGACGGGGCCTTCCACGAGCCCAAATCCCCGGAGCACAAATAGTGTATTCGATCGATTTGAATTATTTCAAATCGCCGAAGTTCTCATTGACAATGAAAGTCAGCGGGGAGACTGATGAGATGTTGAGGTGAATTTGAGAAGGAAAATTGTGGAAAAATGAGAAAAATTGAAGAAAATTGATTGGAAATTGAATGGAAATAGGTGGTTTTTGGAGGTAAATTAGTGGAAAAATTGCAAAAATTTGGAATTTTTTTTTTCAAAAATTTTGATTTAAATTTTTAAAAAAATTGAAAGAAGAATTTTGCAAAAAATTCAGAATTTCAGAGAAAAATATCAAAAAATAAGTTGAAATTTTCAAAAAATCAAAAAAAAAAAACTTCAAAATTCACATGAGAATCGGTTTTTTTCCAACAACAAAAAAAAATGTTTTTCCTCGACTTTTTTGTTGAATTTTTCGTAAAAAATCACTTTTTTTGCCATTTTTTTGCAAAATTTTTGTAAAATCAATATTTTTTTCAAAATTGAATAAAATTTTTAAAGAAAACTTGGAAATCAACAAAAATTTCTACTTTTTCACCAAAAACTCCGATTTTGACACTTTTTCCATTCAAATTTCCGTTTTTCTGACGATAATTTCAACTTTTTCCAAAATTTTAAAATTATCGATTTTTATCACAATTTCAAATTTCCAGAAATGTGATCTCCCACATTGGCGCCAATTTGGCACTGGAATCAACAACGATTCGATTGCAACGACAGAAATTTGGACCATTTGGAGGGGAAGACTCCCTTTTGGAAAAGCAGATTAATCTTCAGAATATTGTTAGGAATATTCAGATTAATCGGTAAAAATTAGAAAAATTTAAATATAGAGATTAGGAAAATTTAAAAAAAAAATCAGAAAGATGAATTTTTTCGGATTTTTTTGACAGAAATTCTGAATTTTTTCCATTTTTTTCATGTTTTTTTGATTTTTCAAAAATATTTTCAATTTTTTTCTGATTTTTTGAGAAAACTTACCAATTTTCATCGATTTTTTCAATTTTTTTTCCAAAATTCCTCAAATTTCCCCCTATTTCCATAAAAAATCAAAATTTTTTCCAAATTTTCAGCGAAATTCTGCTGAAAAACGACGAATCAATGGATCCGAAAGTGATCGGAACGGAAAATGAGGAAAAATTGAGAAAAAAGGAGATTTTCGATGGATTTGGACTTCAGAAATCGACGAAAATCGAGGATTATGATGCGATGAGACCTGCTTGGCCTAGAAATTATTGATTTTTTTTTGGAATTTTTTAGAAAAAATAAATTAATTTTTTCAATCTAGTCGCTTTATTAATCAGATAAAAATTACGAAAAAATTACAAAAAAAAATCGAAAAGTCGCAAGCATTCGGATAAAAATTTCAGAAAAATTTTAAAAAAATTACAAAAATTTTAGGATAATCAGAAGCAATTAAAAGTTACGATAATTATGATTGATTAATTATCAGAAAAAGGTTAACATTTTATCGATTTTTTCACAAAAAAATCAAGAAAAA
Organism: Caenorhabditis imperialis; assembly: GCA_963572205.1. Taxonomy (NCBI): domain Eukaryota; kingdom Metazoa; phylum Nematoda; class Chromadorea; order Rhabditida; family Rhabditidae; genus Caenorhabditis; species Caenorhabditis imperialis. Next base: position 2,663,592 of record OY751542.1, on the reverse strand, counting down.
TTATCTAGCGAAGGTGAGTCCGAGGAAGAGGAGTCCGATCGAAAAGAGCCCCGAAAAAGGGGCGGAGCCTTTGGTTGTGGTTTCGACTGATGGAGCAGCGGACGAGGAGGAGCTCACTGGAGCAGCTGCTCCTGTTGTGGTCGTCTGGAAGCGTTTTATTGATTTTTTTTTTTGAAATTTTTGATTTTTCGATTTTTTACCGTTTTTATGATGGTTTTTATGGGTTTTCTGACCATAAAAACCGAAAATATGAAGAAAAACTCGAGAAAAAGTAATTTCTGATCAGAACTACAGTAATTCGTTCAGGATTACTGTAGACTACAGTAATCCTCTCGAATGGAATGGATTACTGTAGTTTCTGACCTGATGCTATGAAAATTGAGTAAATACAGTAACCAGACTACAAAAGAGGGTTACTGTACTTCTGTTGTACTCTGATTACCGCATATTTCACAATTTTGAAAGGTTGGATTACTGTACTGCATAAGATTACTGTAACTGAGGAGTGCGTGTTTTTGTAGTTCGGATACTGTATTTTTCCGGAATTTCCGCTTATCAGCTGGATAAAGTAATCCCTATATGCAGTTTGATTACTGTACCCATCCAGTATTGCAGGATGGGTACAGTACTCAAACTGTAAATAGGGATTACTGTATCCAAGTGGAAAATTAAAATTTTGGAAAAGTACAGTAATCGGACTGCAAAAAAACAGAAAACAGATGTTTTCATTTGAGCTACAGTAATCTATTAGCTACAGTAACTCGTCTACAGTCTACCGTACTCCAAGTACAGAAAAATGTCGAACTACAGTAATCCCATCGCAAAACACACTTTCTGTTAAAGGTACAGTAACCTTCTGGGTACAGTAACTACAGTAACCCAATTTCAAGAAGGGATTACTGTACTCAGCAGAAAAGTGAAAAAATACAGTAATCCACTGGCAAAACTACAGTAACCCAACCTGAGCGCAGGATTACTGTACCTATCAGAAAAGTGGGAATCACACTTTCTGTTCAAGTTACTGTAACCCACTGGCTAAAACAACTTTCCCACTTTCTACAGTAACCCGGCCTAGACCAAGGGTTACTGTATCAGACTACAGTAACCCAACCAATCTCAAAGTTTACTGTACCACCTGCAAGTACCCCAAACTACAGTAACCACAGTACCTCAGCATGTCCAGTAGCCGTGGCCCCATCCACAGCGCCTTCCACCTCGGCAGCGGCCTTCGTCGTCGGATCGCCAGCGCCCTCGACAGCTCCGGCCACCTCGGCTGGCTTCTCAGCCGGTGCCTCCTCGGCTGAAAACATCGGCTAATAGAAGGAAAGGAAGGAAAGAACATACCGTATGACGTGGCAAGAAGAGCCGCGATGAGGAGCAGCGACGAGGCGATGAACTTCATTTTTGGATGAGAGGAAGCGGCTGGAAAGTTGGAAAATATGAAAAATATGGAAAAGTGAAGAAAAATGATGAAAAATGGAGAAGAAGGCGGCTTTTATGGAGATGAAGATTCCCACGAATGGTACGAAATATCGACAGAAAGGTGTTTGAGGTGACGAACACGAAAAAAGCGGTGTCAAAAATGGACAAAGAGAGGCGAGCGATGTGGAGGAGGAGGAGGGTTTTATTATATTCGCCACGACACACTCTCTCTTTTATCGACGCTTCATGATACATCGCTCTCGCTCTCTCTCTCTCTGAAGCGAACAGGCAGAATGGGAAGGTAGAGGCAATGGAGGGGAGGAGCCAGGTGATGTGGCACATTTTGTTCACGAGGAATACACAGGGAACACAGAAAGCTTTATCATCACTGATAAATGAGAAGTTCTAAATAGGAAGACACTAGTTTTCCAAGAGAAGTACACGAAAAGAAGGATAATATTTTACTGACTACGAAGCGTTTTCCTCGAGAAGTACACTAGAAATTGGAATTTAGAACTGTACACAAATGATATTTTCCTCGAGAAGTACACGGATTTTCAAAGGATTTTTGGTTTCCAGGAGAAGTACACAAGGAATTGGAGTTGGAATGCATAAAGTTAAAATTGTCCAAGAGAAGTACACAAAACAGGAGGATCTATTGCTAACAAAAAAGCATTTTCCTCGAGAAGTACACTAGAAATTGGAGTTTAACACTGTACACAAATGATATTGTCCGAGAGAAGTACACGGATTTCGTAGTTTCAATTTCAATTTTTTGAACAGAAAGTTGATCTGTTTTCCACGAGAAGTACAAAAAATCGTGTTTTTCCAATAAAACATCGATTTTTCAAACATATAAAAACGTTCGGTGTTTGCGGGCCTTTGCAAGCTACAGTAATCTTGGTGCATTTCAAAATTGCAAATTTTTTGTGTTAATTCATGAAATTTGAAGTTTTTGGTGTTTCCGGACTTGCTTACTACAGTAATCTTCCGAAAATTATCATTTTGCAAATTTTCGAAGTTTGCAAGAGTCCATAGACACCATGACACTATTTTTTAAACTGTTCAAAACATTGCGGACTTTCAAAAGTGCAGTAACCCACCAAAAATGACAAAACACTTGATTTTTAGCGACTTTCGAAAATTGCGGACTTTCTGATCCTACAGTAATCCTTGAAAATCGCAGGATTTTGACTTTAAACTATGGAAAATATGAAAGCGATGGAATACAAAATTGGATTGATTATAAATTGAAATTTTATAATTATCATAATGATAATGGTCATTATTATTCATTTTTCAATGATATGGTGATTACAAAAACACTTTTCTATTTGGAAAAGTATTTCGTAATCTACCTCTATAAGAACTAGATCTAATTCATTCCTGATCCAACCTAATATCATGAAACATCAACAAAATATGATAATTCCTCATGCAAGCCCGGCTTCGCCACCTGGTAACAGCTGCAACCCCCTCCTACATACAAACAGAGAGATACTATATTATGGATCACATTCATAATAACAACATGACATTTATGATAATAAAAAACAACCGACTAATTTTATATCTATATAATCACCAGAGAATTCAAATTTTTATAGTCGTATTCCAATACGAATCAAAAGAAAATTTGTATCAAAATATGAAAAAAAATTTGGAGCCAAATCCGGGCTCAGCCACACTGATAAGGGATTACGGTAACTTCCTCTTTTTCCCACATTTTCATGTCGAAAAAAGGGAAAATATATGAAAAATATTATTCCGGAGGGAATAATACCTCTTTTATGATGAATAGAGCACTGATTCAGAGCTCTATTCATCATTTCTTGTTATCAGAAATTCTCAATATCAATAGACTCTTTATTGTCGAAATGATATTGAAAAACCACAAGAAAAAAATAAATTTTGGGGGTTTTTGATGATTTTTGAATTTACATGGATTACTGTAGTTTCGGAAAGTGTGCAAATATCGATTTTCGGATTACTGTAGTTTCCAGAGTCTGTGAACACCGAATCACATCAATTTCAGTGAAAATTGACGATTTGGTGTTTGCACATTTTTCAAACTACAGTAATCCGTGTAAAATTTTAAATTTGAGCTGTGAAATGCAAAATCGATTGCAAGAAATAAAAAATTGCTCCATGTGCTCAATGTGCTCTTTTATGTATTCACACATACACACAATTCTGATGAATAGATGATGGAATTCGTTTATCGCAGAGAAAAGAGCAGTTTTGGTGTGGATTTACGAAGGATAGTGTGGATTTACGGGATAAAGTGTGGATTTATGGGGAATAGTGACGATTAACGGAGGTCGGTGTGGATTTACGGGGTTCAATATTGATTTAGGGGTCTAGTGTGGATTTACGGAGACCTATGTGGATTTACGGAGACTAGTGTGGATTTACGGAGTCCTCTCTAGATTTACGGGGTCCTATGTAGATTTACGAGCTTTAGTGTGGATTTACGGGACCATGTTTCAATTTACGGGACCTATTGTATATTTACGGAGCCCTATGTAGATTTACGCGTCCAAAAACTAAAATGAAAACACACACACGTATTTTTTGGCTCTATATGTGACAAGTGAGATGTGTGTGTGCTGTTGGCAAAGCACACAAAAATATAAATAGGAAACGAGAGGCAAAAGGAAAAAATAAGGGACGGAAGATGGGTTCGGAATCTAATTGAGAATTCTGAAGAATATCTCTATAGAAGAGAGAGAGCAAAAGAAGAAGACGTGCAGGGAACAGAATGTGTACACATTCAGAACGACATGGCGCCACGTAAATCTACATTGGACCCCGTAAATCTACACTAGGTCTCGTAAATCTACATTGAACTTCGTAAATCCACACAAGGTTCCGTAAATCTTAACTGATATTCGTAAATCTACATTGGATCCCGTAAATCCACATTGGATCTCGTAAATCTACACAAGACTCCGTAAATCTACACCAGGTCTCGTAAATTCACATAGGTCTCCGTAAATCCACTTCAGCCCCCGTAAATCCACACTAAACCCCGTAAATATACACAAAGTCCCGTAAACCTACACTGAACCCCGTAAATCCACACTATTCCCCATAAATCCACACCATTCCCCGTAAATCTACACTAGCACCCCGTAATTCTACACCAAAATGACTCTCTCTGTCTCATTTTCTGGAACGAATTCAATTATCCATTCATCAGAATTGTGTGTGAATGCACAATGAGCACAATGAGCACTAGACGGAGCTCAATGAGTACTATAAGCAAAATGAGCATTGCGAAATTTGGAATTCCGAAATTTTAATTAATTAGGTAATTATCGTAAAAAAGGTTGTAATAATTTTAGATCGAGTTGCGAAATTTTATAGAAAAATAAAAAATGTCGAACAAAAAATATATACAAATTTCTAATTATTTTTCCAATTTCCTTTTTTCTATACGAAAAAAACGAAAAGATTGTGAAAAACAGATAATTTTGGCTTTTTTCCGAGAAAAACCGGAAAAAAATGAAAAAAAATTTTGAAAAGATTACGGTAGTTTGAAAAGTGTGCAAAACACCGAAACTTTCAAAAATTCGTTTTTTTCATCGATTTTTTTCGTTTTTCTGCATTTTTTGGCAAAATCCAACCGAATAAATGAGAAGAAACCAGAATCCCTGAAAAACGGGAAAAAAGGGAAAAAAACTTGAAATTCGACACCAATTTTCCCCGTTTTTCCCATCGTTTTTTGGTGTTTCCGGGAGGGATGGAAAAAAAATGCATATTATACGAAAAATGAGCATTTTTTATAACGCGGAGCACAAAAAATAGTGATGAAAAAGCGAAAAATATTTTTATTTTCCAATCATTTTAATGTGCCAAAATATATAAAATCCGGATTTTTTTATAATCAGGATGAGCATCATATTTGTGTATATATAGTGGGCGGTGACTAATCTGGAAAATCTGAAAATCTGGTCGAGGAAAAATTTTTTTAAAAATTGGAAAAAAAATCGAGAAAATTATCGATTTTTCAGAGAAAACTCTCGTCGTCGGACTCTGACACGATTCAAAAGAGACGCAGACACAGCAGACGGTTAGAGACGCAGAAACTCTCTTCGTCTGACTCTGACACCACTTAAAAGAGACGCAGACACAACAAACGGTTAGAGACGCAGAAACTATCGCCGTCTGACTCGACCATTCTAACCAACTCGGAAGAAATTCAAAAAATCGATAAAATTACATCAACAATCAATAAATCAATAAAATTCATTCGAAAAATTTATTGGCGACACGAGAAACTCGAAATGTCCATCCAATCCACAACTCGTCGATCTTCAATTTTTACGTAGACCGCATACATACATGACTGAAAAATTTCAATCGATAATCACCCTCCGAAATCAATCGATAAACTCACATTTACCATGTCAACGATCACGTCTTTATTGGAAACAGGCGCCATCGGAAGGCATCGGAGGGAGTGCTGCTGGTGATCGATGGAGAACTGATGTAGAACTGGTGCCGAAGGGAGCCTTATAAAGGGTGGGACACGTGGCAAATGGGAGGTTAGAGGGTTGTGGGGTCGAAATTTGCAAAGGTTAGGAGGTTAGGGTCACGGGGGATACGGTTTTGTTGGATTTTTGATGGGATTCGTGGAAAAAGTCGATAAATTTGAAGAATTTTGCAAAATTTTCAGAAAAACTGCACACGAAATGAGAAAAATCGATGAAAATGCTGAAAAACTTGGAAAAATCAATAATTAGTCGATAAAATTGATAAAAAATCGATAAAATCCGTGAAAAATCGATTAAATTGATGAAAAATCGCTGAATTTGCTAAAAATAATCGATAAAACTGATTAAAAATCGATAAAATTGATGAAAATTAATGCAATTGATGGAAAATTTTTAAAATTGATAAAAAATCGATAAAATTGCTGAAAATCGATAAAATTGATTTTAAAAAGTCGATAAAACTCCGGAAAAATTGATGGAATTTCGAAAAATTCAATAAAATCCGATGAAATTTTTGAAAAATCTATAAATTCCATGAAAAATCTATAAATTTTCTCGACAATCGATCCAAATTTTGAAAAATCGACTAATCTGCAAAAAAATCAATAAAATCTGTGGAAAATCGATAATTTATCGATTGAAACCGAAAAATGCTCGAATTAAGCTAATTTTCGATCTGATAATCTGAATGTTTTGAAAAATCTGATTCAAAAATCGATAAAAACGCTGTTTTCCTATTTTTCTGTAAAAACTGCAGAAAAATCTGCAAAACCATGAGAAAATCATGTAAAAATCAATAATTCACAATCAAACCAGTAAAACATTTTTATTGCAATTCCAAAGGTACAATTGTACAGCAATCAATCAATACTTTAAAAAATCGATCCAATCCTCTACCACTCGTCTTCGGACTCCTCCATCTCGGCCACATATTCATCCTGACTGTCAACATTCCGTGGCTCTTCTGGAGTCACGTCTTCTTCCTCCAGTGCTCTTTCCATGGCCACTCGACGGGCTTCTGCTGGATCGTGGCTGTAAATTATCGATTTTATCGATGTGTACTTCTCGTGGACAACTTACACTGGGGTCTCCAGAATCTCTCGGGCTCTCGTCGGACATACTGAGAGCGCTTCCATTATCAGACGATTCAGAAGAGCGATTCTCTGGAAAAAATCGATAATTTTTTTTGAAAAAAAAAATCAATACCGTATCCTTCTTCTTCGTGGGCTCACTGAGCTCATAGCGCTCTTTGGAAATTTCAAAATTAATATCATCTGGATGAACATAGAGCCTCGATGAAACTTCTGCAAAAAATTCCTAATTGAGCACTCCGAACGCAAATTAGTGGCCTAGAAAACCACACCGTTGAGAAAGCTAGGCCAGCTCTCTCAACAGTGCGGTTTCCTAGGCCATCAATCGTCACCTTCCACACTCATTTCCTCTTTTTCCGCGGCAAATTTGAAAACGCGATTCGCCACGTAGTCCCCGCCCTTTTTGGTCTGCGAATTGCGCAAATTCTCCGTCAGAATCTGGCTCCACACTATTCCCAGACGATTGTGGTTGACCATGTGTTCGTAGCGAGGCGAGATGCTCGCGTGGTCTCTGCAAGTGCGCTCTAGTGATAAGGGTGGAAAAGGGGAAAGGGAGAAGTGCGCTCTAATGTTAAAATTGATGGAAAAATGGAAATTTTGATGTTCAGTGTTGCAAATGCGCTCTAATGAGGAATTTCGGAAAATTTGTGAATTTTATGGTTTTAGGGTTATGAAAGTGTGCTCTAATGACAAATTTTCGAAAAATTGCGAATTTCATGGTTCTCGGATGATGGAAATGCGCTCTGATGATAATTATTCAGAAATTTTGCAATTTTCACAGGTTTAGGGTATTGAAAGTATGCTCTAAAGAGAAATTATCAAAAAATTGCTAAATTTATAGTTTTAGGGTGATGAAAATGTGCTCTAATGACAAATTCTTGGAAATTTGTGAACTTTATGATTTTTGGGTGTTGAAAATATGCTCTGATGATAATTTTTTGAGAAATTTCGAATTTCATGGTTCTCGGATGATGGAAATGCGCTCTGATGATAATTATTCAGAAATTTTGCAATTTTCACAGGTTTAGGGTATTGAAAGTATGCTCTAAAGAGAAATTATCAAAAAATTGCTAAATTTATAGTTTTAGGGTGATGAAAATGTGCTCTAATGACAAATTCTTGGAAATTTGTGAACTTTATGATTTTTGGGTGTTGAAAATATACTCGCCGCACGCATCAGTAAGTACGCTCCACTGTGAAATGACCGAAATGGAAGAGAAAATTGGAGTTTTCTAGGCCGCGGCCATCGATTTTTCACCTCGAAATTTTCTGAGTGGTGGCGCGAATTTCGAGATGGTGGCCGTGGCCTAGAAAACTCCAGTTGTGCAATGGAGCACACTTACTGATGCGTGCGGCGAGTATATGCTCTGATGATAATTTTTTGAGAAATTTCGAATTTCATGGTTCGCGGATGATGGAAATGCGCTCTGATGATAATTTTTAGAAAAATGAAAATTCTATGGTTTTAGGTTGATGAAAATGCGCTCTAATGACAAATTGTTTAAAAATTGCGAATTTTATAATTTCAAGTGGTTGAAGACGTGCTCTAATGACAAATATTTGGAAAAAGTGCAAATTTTATGGTTTCAGGGTGATGGAAATGCGCTCTGATAATAATTTTCAGAAATTTTGGTGTTTCGATAGTTTTCGGGTCACGAAAGCTTTCTCTAATGACAAATTCTTGGAAAATTGTGAATTTTATGATTTTAGAATAATTTAACTGCGCTCTAATGACAAAATTTCGAAAATTTGCGATTTTCAAGATTTCTAGATGATGAAAGCTCGCGCTGATGATAATTTCTCTTTAAAATAGCGAAATTTACAGCTTTTTAGTTGACCCCGATTCAGTAAGTACGCTCTAATGATAATTTCAATTTATACCCGATTTTCAGTAACTTTTTGGCGATTTGAAGTGGGCCCTATTGCTAATTGTAAATCTATCAAAACTCATATCCCAGCACTAACGGAAACGCGCTCCACTGCAAATCCCCATCAATTTCCATCAATTCCCCACCTAAACTGATCAGAAGTGATCACAACACCATTAACTTGTGCAGCAAACTCCAAAGCAACAGTGTCATCCAAATTGGTGTGTGGTGTGCACACACAAATCCCATTCTTCACGAGCACCTCTATCCCCGCCGCGAAATTCGTCGCATCGGGCTTCAGATACTTTCGGGAGATCACTGTGAACACGTCGAAATCGTGAACGATGAAGTATCGAAGTACTGATAAAAGAGCGGCCACGTCTGGTATGTGAGCTGGAGAAAAGGGGTATTGATTATTGATTTTTGATGGGGGTTTTGGTGGTTTTGTGAATTTTGAGTGTTTTTGAGTAGTTTTGGGCAGTTTTCTATGATTTTCATGAAAAAATGAGTAAAAAAGTGATTTTTTCGATGGAAAACTTGATTTTTACTAAATTTTCAGTCAATTTTTCCGATTTTTAATGAAAAAATATATAAAAAAGTGATTGTCTATCTGATATTTGTGGTTTTAGTGGATTTTTTCGATAAAAATGTCGATTTTTAGCAGTTTTTGAGTTGATTTAACCAAGTTTTCAGCCAATTTTTCAGATTTTCATTGGAAAATCGTCAGTTTATTGAATTTTTTGATAAAAATATCGATTTTTAGCAGTTTGTGGTGCATTTTTGATAATTTTTCATCAATTTTAAAACTTTTTGCTTGTTTTCATGCAGTTTTTGATAAAATTATTGATTTTATCAACATTTTCGGGAAAAATCTGTCATTTTTCAAGTTTCTGTGCATTCTGGATGATTTTTCGTTGATTTTAACGGTTTTCTATGTTAAAAATGACAAAAAACATAGTTTTGTACTGAAAAGCACTGTTTTATCGTTAAAGTTTGAAGTTTTTCGGTTTTTTCGCTATTTTTCGCCTACTTTTCTTTATTTTTCTTATATTTTCGTCTATTTTTACTAATTTCCACTCACTAGCCAATCTATTATTGCGATTATCATCATATGGAGATCCGCAGTGCATAATGTTCGCTCCATCGATTATAATGCATCGCGCCACTGCCGATTGCATTGTTTGCGGCTTCTGAACGCGGGAAATTTGAATTTTCACATTATTTTTGATTTATTATATGAAAAAATCGAATTAGACCCAGTTTTAAAGATAAAAATCAATTTTTCCGTTAAATTTCTTCAAAATCCCCACATCGAGCACTGCAGTATTGATCCGATCGAGTCCCACTTTCAAATTCTCTCTGTACTCGTTATTAGCTCGTCCATTTGCAATTTTCTCGTTGAGACGTCTTCTGGAATTTAGGAAAAATTTAATTTTTAATTTTTTCAGATTTTTTTTAGTTTTTTAACCTTGAAAACTCCTCCAGCGATATATTTTTGCATTCCAGTTCTCGGTATTCTTGAATATCCTGTACTGTTGGCTGGAACATCTGAAAAATTGAAGAAACTTGGTTACAAATTGAAAAAAAAATGGAAAAAAATGAAAAAAAAAAAGTTTTTTTCATGATGGCCTAGAATTTTGAATGGTGGCCTAGAATTTCAAAAAACTCGGTCATGATGAAACAATTGTCGATTTTTATCCAAAAAAGCTAAAATTTTCAGCAATTTACAGAATTCTTTGCACCAAAATGTTTAAACATTTTTCTCTACGCAATTCCCAATCAAATTTCCACTAATCCATCTATTTTTGGCTCCACGGCTCCAAAAAAAGAAAAAAAGAAATGCGGTGGCCTAGAAACAACCCAAGATGGCCTAGAAAACCGCACACGAACGGCCCCACGGCCACCAGTCGAGAGCCGATTTTCAGCGAGCCCTGAGCCGATTCCAGATGCTCACTCGACGTTTTCCGTCGCATTTTCGGTGGCTCCGTCATCGGAAGTACACGACAAATGTGCAGGACGCCGGCAAAATTCGGTATTACCCAGAAAATTGATCGATTTTCATGGAAAACAGAAATTTTTCAGAATAAAAGCGGAAAAATATCTGGACGCCTATGAAGACTTTATTGGTGTGAAATCAGTAAGACAAGCACAGGATGAAGTCATGAAGGTTTATTGATTTTTTGAAAAAAATGATGAAAAAATTGATTTTTTTTTTTAGTGGGAAAAAAAGCTGAGCGAGGCGCAACTAATTCGTCGTGAAAAACAGGCGGAAATCAATAATATTCAGTCGAGATTGAAGGAAATTCATTTTGATTTGGACAGAACCAGTCGTGGAGAGGATAAGTGAGTGGAAATGGGGGGAAAATGAGGAAAAAAGTGAAAAATTGTGAAAAAAATGATAAAAATGGTGAAAATTGCTGGAAAATCGTTAAAAATCATGGAAAAAATACAGAAAATAACAAGGAAATCATAAAAATAGCAGAAAAATTGAAGAAAATTAAAAAATTTCATGCAAAAATCGAAAAAAATTAAATTTTCAAAGAAAATATGTCAAAAACACTGTAAAATCATGATTTTCCATAAAAATTGTCATTTTGTCATCAAAAATTAACTAAAAATCAATAAAAGTGAAGAAAATCTCGAATTTTATCAAAAATAACGGAAAAATCACACATTTCCTACAAAAACACCGCTTTTTAGCCAAATTTTAGTAAAAATACCTTAAAAATCAAGATTTTTCTATCAAAAACTATCAAAAAGTCAATAAATTCATCAAAAAACTGTTATTCAATAGAAAATTTAGTGAAAATAGCGAAAAAATTACAAATTTCCTTCAAACATTCAAAAATTCTGAATTTTTAGCTTAATTTGACTTAAATACCTTGAAAATCATGATTTTTCTATCAAAAACCATCCAAAAATCATTAAATTGAACAGAAAAAGTCAGTTTTCAATAAAAATTCACTAAAAATCACAAAAAACCTTTCAAAATATGAAAAATACTGCATTTTCAATCAAATTTAGGCAAATGTACCCCAAAAACCACATGTTCCCATCAAATCACCTTTTTCAACGAAAAATTTCATAAAAACCCCAAAATTTCACCATTTTCATCGAAAATCCCCTAAAAACCCCCAAAATCACTCAAATCTCACCAATTCTCCTTCCAGATACCTCCAACTCCTAACCGAAGAGCACCAAATTATCAAAAAAGAGCGTGAGCTGCTGAGCACATTCGAGGGGCTCGAAACAGCCGAAAGAGAGGCGTTCCATCAGCTTTCCATGAGGTACTGATGCAAGTGCGCTCTACTGGACAATCTCTGAGTGTCTGCGTCTCTCAAAAAGTTAAAAAAAAGCGGGAGTTTGAAAAATTGATAAGTTTTTGCTGATTTTCAGCAGCAAAATTTAAAAATTTTCAAGAAAATCAACATTTTTATCATTTTTTTCCATTAAAAATCATTCAAAAACCAAAAATTTCCGCCTTTTCATAGTCAGAGACGCAGACAATCAGACAATTATCAATAGAGCGCACTTTCATCATCATTTTCCATATTCACATTTCCAGAGTACGTTCCTCGCATGAAAGAGAGCGAGAAAGAGCAGAAAAGACGAAATGGTGGGGAGTATCGGCTTCTCTCATTGGAGCCCTCATTGGAATCGCTGGAACTTCCATTGGAAATGAGTTGCGGATGAGGAAGATCAAGGAGATGTTGCCAATTGGAGGGGCTCAGATGAGTGAGATGGCAAAGGCTATTGGGGAGCAGAATGAGAAGGTAAATGCGCTCTAGCGAACATTTCCAGGGGGTTTTTGTTGGGTTTATTGCGATTTTTAGTAAAAATTGGGTTTTTATCGAATGCAAGTGCGCACTAGCGGAAATTTGAGTTGATTTGATCGGTTTCATGCAATTTTTATTAAAAATGGACATTTTTAGCGAATGAAAGTGCGCTCTTTTGAAATTTTTGTGGTTTTCTCATTTTTCGGGTTATTTCATTGCAGTTTTCATGTTTTTTAAGAAAATTTTAATGCAGAAACTATAGTTTGCTTGATTTTTGTCCAAAAACATGCATTTTTAACTGATACAAGTGCGCTCTATTAAAAAATGACCCAATTTACGACGATTTTATGCCTTTTTGACGAAATTTTTGATGCTGAAACAGTGTTTTCCAGGATTTTTAACCAATAACTATAGTTTTTGTCTGATGCAAGTGCGCTCTATTGCAATTTCCCTGATTTTCGTCGATTTTTGTCATTTTCCATGCAATTTTTCATGTTTTTGAAGTAATTTCACCATTTTAACACTTTTTGTTGCCTTCCATTAAAACTAGAATTTTTAAGTAATGCAAGTGCGCTCTATTGAGATTTTCTCTATTTTCATCGATTTTTTCCCATTTTCACTGCAGTTTTCATGTTTTTTGACTAAATTTTTCTGTTTTTACAGTATTTTTCGTCAAAAACTAGAATTTCATCGAATGCAAATGCGCTCTGTTAAACTTTGATTTTAAAAATCCTCAAAATTTGACCAAAACCACGATTTTTAACGTTCACCCGTTTTTTTCTTATCAAACCCACCAAATCCCTGTATTTTCCAGGTAGCCGTATTCCTGACAGACATGCGAAAAGCGCTGCAAGTGGAAGACACTTCGAAGCCCCGCCCACCCACTGATATGGACAAGGTCAGTGATATCGATAAGGTATGTGTCCGTCCCCATTGCTCACCCTTGGATTCTATAAAGTTACTAATATGTTATGTTAATTTTACCTAAAGCAGTACATTTGACGACAATTTACGGATTTGAATGGTTTTTTTTGGTTTTTGAGACAAATTTGATAAAAATTGAGGTTTTTGCTATTAAAAATCACAATTATCGATGAAAAACTCAAAAAAATCATCAAATTTCATCAAAATTTATCCAAAAAAGTTGAAAAGCTCAAAAAGTCCGTAAATTGTCGTCAATTATTGCGCCTACACAAATTTTTCGCGCCAAAAGCACAATTTTCAAATTTTTTTCAGCTCCTCTCCACAATCCGCGAGGAAAATGCTCGTTTATCACAAGAAATGAGAGAACTATCAAGGTTGGCCAAGTTGGAGGCCGCTTTGGACGCCGATCCGACTGCAGTGGTGGGTTTTAAAAGAGTTGGAGTTCATGGAGCCAAAAAATTAGATTTTTCCTTGAAAATCACTGAAAATAAAGAGAAAAAACCAAGAAAAACCTAATTTTTCACTAAAAAACCACATTTGTACACAATTTTTCCATGAATATCAGTAAAAAGTAGTGAAAAATCCAGGAGAATCCAATTTTACTGAAAAAACGATAATTTTGTCCATTTTTTCATAAAAATCACTAAAAATCAGAGAAAAACCAAGAAAACTCCATCTTTTCACTGAAAAATCACAAATTTGACCATTTTTTCCATGAAAATCACCAAAACTGGATCAAAATCAATAAAAAGTAGAGAAAAAACCGAAAAACCCCAATTTTCTACTGAAAAATCAGTTTCTTACCTAATTTTTCATGAAAAACGCTGAAAAATAGAGAAAAAACCGAGAAAAAACACAATTTTTCACTTAAAAGTCAGATTTTTACCCATATTTTCTATAATAATCGCTAAAAAAAATCAAATTTCCCACCAAAAATCGCAATTTTACCTAATTTTCCATGAAAATCAATAAAAAGTACAGAAAAAACCAAGAAAACTCCCAATTTTCACTAAAAATCACATTTTTACCCAATTTTTCCTTTTTCCACCAAAAACCCCCATTTCCATTGCAGGTATACGTCGGCAGCGACATGGAACGCCTTCTGGAGCAGACGGAGAAGAACATCGAGTCGAAGATGAAACTGCGCACCCTTCTGACGGTCGTCGTCATCTACACGGCGGTCGCCGTCACTGCTCCGTGGCTCTACGCCGTTTTTAGAGGCGATTAGACCATTTTTCACCCGATTTTCAGTGAAATTGCGGGAAAATTGAAGGAAATTGAGCATTTTTATTGGGTTTCACTGTTTTATCGCTGTTTTTATTGATTTTGAAGGGAAATTATCGATTTTCATTGACTTTTTCGGGATTTTTTGGGAAAAATTGTCGATTTTCATATTATTTTTCAGGAAAAAATGCCTATTTTATTGATTTTTCAGGTTAATTATCGACTTTTTGGAAAAATTCGCTGAATTTTCATCTATTTTCGTGTTTTTTTACCTGAAAATCAGTTCTTACGTGAAAAATCAATAATTTTCATTGAAAATCAATCGATCGGAAATATCGATTTTATTGATTTTCCCTCAAAAATTCAAATTTCCAAGATAAAAATCAATATCCCCATCAATTTTCTCAAAATTTCTGCCAAAATTCTCGAATTTCCCACTGAATTGTATAGGCCCCGCCCCTGTTTCCCTTTTTTTAAAAACTGCCAAAAATCCCGATTTTTTTTGTAAATTTTCCCTTTTTTTGAATAGGACGGGTTATTTTGACCCATCCACTTTTTCCCCAATTTTTTTTCGATTTTTTAGCGATTTTCGAAATATTTATGTGATTTTATTGATAATAATGATAAAAATCGATCGAAAAAAATACAAAGAAAATCTTTATTTTCACATTTAAAAAATCGGAAAAATTAAAAATTTTAGAGCGTTTTGAAAATTGATTATCATTTTACTTTTTTTTTTCCTTTTTTTTCACTTTTTTCAATTTTTTAATGATCACAAGTAATTTTTATATGGTTTCCTTTCTTTTTGAGAACGACTTTTCGATGGAGAACGAGTGGATCATCGAGGACGATCCGAGAGATTATCGAACAGCGAACTGCAATTTTTATTGATTTTTTTGTTGAATTGAATAAAATTTTCAAAAATTTCACTTTGTTATGTATGGAAAGACATGAAACTAGGCGAAATATCTGTTAGAAATGTGCTCAACACATTTATAATGGGATTTTCAAAAAATTTTAGGGTATTAGTGGAAATGTAAGTGCGCTCTATTGACAAAAAGTGAAATTTGGCAGAATTGTGAATTTGGAGAAATTGATTGAAAAATATTGACAAAAAAATAGAATTTGTGTTAAAAATATCATAAAAGTAAAATTTGGCAAAAAAACCACTAAAATTTCACAATCTAACGATGAAAACCGTAGAAAATATCACAATTTCTAACAAATTTTAATTTAATGTTTAAAAAAACTAGTCAGTAACTGCGCTCTAATGAACACCTATCCAAAAACACCCACTCATTATTCATATCCACATCTAGATCCCTATTCTCTCTCGGCTTGCTCTTGGCCCTTTCGATTGCTCCAACTGGGGTTCGAAATTGCACAACTGCCACGATCCCCGAACGAGTCACTTTTAGAATTGCTCCCTTGTTCTGAAAAATAGAGCAGGTTGATAAAAGGGGGAGCCAATGGGGGAGCTGGTTACATTGTATCCATTAAACATGGGCGTTGTGAAAATCGTGACGAGTTTTTGATCGCAAAAGAATTGGAATCCGTTGGGAGGGACCTGAAATTTTGAATTTAGCGCCAAAAAATTTGAAAAAAAAAAAAAGAAATTGTCAATAGAGCGCACTTACATCATGAGAACGAACAATGAGTTTGATATTAGTGCTTGAGCAAAATCTCTCGATCGCCGCTTCATTGAACTTTTTGATTTGGTCACGACGATCCGAAGCCACGTAGAGGGGATCTCTGGAAAAGGGGCAGCTATAGAAAAAGGGGCAGCTTCTAAAATTTAAAATTTTGAAAATTCGAACAAGTGGAACTTTAAACTACAAAATCTTCGATATCGGGGCACCGCCCTAGAACCGGGGCACCGCCCTAGAACCGGGGCACCCCTCCAAAACCGGGGCACCCCCTAAAAGCGGGGCAACTCACTTTTTCTCGGCTCCTTTCACATCGTCCTCCAATGGCGACGAGAATAGAATATCCTTGACCACCGGCGGGCACTTGTCAATTTCGGTGCACTTTGGAATATCTTCCAATTTTAAAATCGAGTTTCGCAAAAGTGGCGAAATGCCCGCGTGCACACACAGAATCTTCTCGCCGACGATGGCGGCCAGGGGTAGCAGACAGAAGGCTCGTTCGAACTTCTTCCAGAGGGCGGCCGCGTTGTTAGCGTATTTCGTGTAGATTTGGTCCTGGAATGAGGGGGAGGTGGAGGTGAAGGGGGAGGTAGGAGGGAAAGGGGGAGCCTATAATTTTCAGGGGGCAGGTGTCGAAAACGAGGAATCTTCAAATTTTCGCTAGTTAGTTTGTCTAAAAGTGGGGCAGGTGTCAGAAAAAGGGGCAGCCCTCAAAAACTTGCGAAAAGTACGGGAAAGTGTCAAAACCCAGGAAATCTTCACTATTTTCCTAGGGAACTAGTCTGAAATCGGGGGAGGTGTTTGAAAACGGGGCAGCCTCTCGAAATAGGGGACAGGCCTTCAAAAAGTATGGGGCGGCTGTCTAAAAAAGGCGCAGCCCTCGAAAAATTGCGAAAAGTACTCGAAAAGTGTCAAAAACCAGGAAATCTTCACTATTTTCCTAGGGTACTAGTCTGAAATTGGGGGAGGTGTTTAAAAACGGGGCAGCCTCTCAAAATAGGGGCAGCCCCTCAAAAAGTGTGGGGGAGCTGTCTGAAAAGGGGCAGCCTTCAAAAAATTGCGAAAAGTACCAGAAAATCATCACTATTTTGCTAGGTAATTAGTCTGAAAACGGGGCAGCCTCTCTAAGTAAGGGCAGCCTTTGAAAGATCATGGAGAAGGTGTCTAAAACTAAGAAATTTTAAAATTTTGTTAAGAAACAAAAAAAAAAGAAAATAGTCTAAAAACGGGGCAGCCTCCTAAAACTTGCAAAAAATATCAAAAAAAGGCGTCTAAAACCGGGGCAGCCTCTCAAATTAGGGGCAGTCTCCCAAAAATCACTTACTCCGTAGTCAAATAGAAATACTCACCCTAAACCGTGTATTCGCGTACGTCTCCTGATGTCCGCGCAACAAAACGTATCGCTTCTCGAAAACCACTTTCAACGCAAAAAGTAGGCATATCGTCTCCAAATTGTAGTCGTCGAATTCGGTGTAGTCGCCAAGGAACACGTATCTGCAAGTGCGCTCTATTGAGAATTTGATAGTTTTTGAGGTTTGAAACTACAAAATTAGAGAAAAACTTGTTCAAAAGTTGAAATTTGATTGATTTTTTGGTGGAATTTCTTGAAAATTGTTACAAAATCGATTAAAAATATGAAAAATCTATGAAAAAGTACAAACTTCTCTCCAACGAAGGCATATTTGATTTCACTGGAACACGCCGTGCTTTTCACATTAAAAACTCGAATCAAATCGGGAAACGAGCCGTTGAGATCGCCCACAATTGTCACTGGAGCAGAGATTTTCACAACTTGAGCGTCTTTTTGAATTGCTGCGATTGCTAGGTCGAGAAGATTGTGAAGTTCTTTGACGGTGTACGTTATCTGCAAAGTTTATGGGTTGCCCCGGTTTAAGGGGGAGCTCCTGGAAGCGGGGGAGCTTTTTTTGATTGAAAATGTGCCGATATACTAGAAAATGGTGAAAAAATGATGGAAAATCATGAAAATCAGGCTAAAATGAGGCTGCCCCGGTTTCAGGGGGAGCCCCTAAACCGGTTAAGCTTCAAATTTTGTGTTCTCTGCTTGGTTTGTTATGAAAAATGTGCAAAAACTCAAAAAATAGAGCTCTCCTCTTTTAAGGGGCACCTCAGGGGCAGCTCCTAAAATCGGGGGAGCTATCGATATTTATATCAATCAAAAGCAAATTTCAACCTCTTTTCAATTATTATAATCGTTTTTCTCTATTCTCAAAATTAACTTGCTCACCCCCTTAAAAGTGTCCCAATTCGTGATTTTGAAGTGTTTTATAGTGAAATCAACGACTTCAAACCCTTCGACATCTTCTTTTTTGTGCTCTTTTTTCAAATTTCGACGGCGTGAAGATCGAACGGGATCTTTTGAGTTGGGCGTCTTTGTCTTGATTCTCGATTCTGTGGATCTGGTTTTCTGGAAATTTCAAATATTCAGAAAAAAAAATGAAAAAACAGGGAAAAGACGAGACTTTGGGAGTAAATAAGTAGGAAATTTGAAAAGAGCTCAAAATTTTGATCAGGAACAAAAGATTTCCGAGAGCTCCCCCCTCAAGCGGGGCAGCCTATGGGGCAGGTGTCCCAAAAACCCTTTCCTAACCTAACATTTTACGAGGAACTCGAAAATCACCATGAAAACTTCTGAAAATCACTCTAACTTTCTCAAATCCCCAAAAAACACAAAGGGGGAGCTCTCAAAACCGGGGGAGCCTCCAAAAACTCACTGTTTTCGGAGTCCCTTGTCTTTCTTGCGATTTTCGGACTTTTGTCTTCTGCGAGGACATTTTGGTGAAATAAATCGGAAAATTGTGGAAAAAACGGAGAATATGTTGCCACGTGGCAAAATTTGGCAGTGTCCGAGCGTGTACTTCTCGTGGACAAACTTTTTTTTTGAAAAATTGAATTTATCTACTGTAAATATATATGCTGATTCATAAGAAATAGGTCAAATTTACATTGAAACTGTGAAAATTCAAAAAAAATAAAATAAAATTGGAGCTACAGTAACTTGTAAATTTTAAAGGGACATGTAAACTCTAACTTTGTCAGTTTTCAAGATTTTGAGTTGAAATTTTCAGATCTGAATGAGAAAAATATGGGCTTTTGAATGATATAAAAATCATATTGAAAATCGAAAAATAATTTTTTGGGTCTTGAAGTGACAAAAATGAAAAAATTCAAATTTTGAATTTTTTGAATTTTTTTCCAACCCTGCCAAATCTTATATCATTCGATAGAGAATTTCTCACTGATTCCGAATATCTAAAAAATATCATCAGAAATCAAACCATCAGCCATTTTACAGAGCAAAAACCAATCCACAGTAACTTGCTCTTTTAAAGGCACATGTGCACCAAAAAACGTCGAATTTGAATTCAAAAAAAGGGGGAGGGGGGTACTTTTTGCTGAATGTTGACACTGTTAACACCGCCTCTTTGTCTTTGTGTGAGTCATTCCGTTTTGGAAGAGGGCGGGAGAAATTTGAAAATTTTTTTTTTTTTTTTTGAATTTGAAAATTTCAAATTTCATACTAATTTGTATGAAAGTTATACTAAATAGCCTAATTAGGAATATGGCTAATTAGTTAATTAGTTAATTGATTAATTAATTAGTGAAAAATGTTTCGAAAAAGTAGTCAACTATGTGAAAAATCGATATTTATCTGTTTTTCAAAAAAACACAACTTTTTAAAATATTTCCTTTTTTCAAACACTGTTCCTTTATTACCTTAATGACCTTAATGACCTTAATTAGTACTAATTACCATTACTAATTACCCTAATTAGCATTTGTGTACTCCACTCGAACAAGAACCAATTGTAAATCATAAGTGCTTCATCCTCTTATCCAGAGTCGTAAATCACGGTGAAGGTCACTCACCAGAAGCCGACAGACAGACACACACACACGGATAGAATTTGAGAAGCCGACAGACAGACACACACACACACACACATGTGACCCCTTGCCGCATTGTTCTGTACATTTGTTTATTTTTGGGTTTTCTTTTGGGATATTTTACGAATAGTTTCTTCTCTTTTTTGGTGTTTTTTTGGAGGTTTTTTGGTTTTTAATGGATTGATATGTTCCTTTAATAGGGGTACTGTATTTTAGAATTTTCAAAAAAATTTTAGAAAAAAAAAATTTCAAAAAAAATTTTTTTTTTTCACCAATTTTCACCATTTTTTCACCATTTTTTCTTCCCCCTACCTCTCTCTCTAACCTTCTCAATATTGAATATTCCTCAATTTCAGAACCCAAATTTCAGAACATTTCAAAAATGACCGAGCAAAGAGTTGAACCCAACTACTTTTACACTCACACCAGAGGGGAGCCTTATCCGTCCGAAGAGGATGTCAACAGATTGATTGGGAATCTGCCGGAAGGAGCCTCGTTGTTACATCCGTTCAGTATGCAGTTCATTCAGGCGCCGGTTTTTGTGAGGTAAGGGGGATGGGGGGAGCCTAGGAAAGGGGGAGGCATGAGAAGGGGGACCCTAGGAAATCAGATAAGTAGAGAAATTGGGGAAAGGGGAGCTTCAGAAATTTGGAAAGGGGTAGCTTTAATAGCGGGGCAGCCTAAGAAGTCGGGAAGGTTTAAGAAGGGGGAGCTTTTAAAAGTGGGGCACCCTACGAAGTAAAACGTTTTGGAAGCGGGGAAGCTCTGACAAAGAAGCAACTTTGAAAGAGGGGCAGCTTCATAAAACGGAGGAAGGTTGAAAACAGGGGAGCTTTTAGTTGTGGGGCAGCCCATGGGAAAATTTGAAAAAGGGGAAGCTTCTAAAAGTGAGATATTATTGGGAAAGGGAGTAGCTTTAAAAGCGGGGTAGCTCTGAACAGAAGGTTGGAGGTTGAAAACGGAGCAGCTTGTAGTAGTGGGGCAGCCTAGATAGTGGCGCAGCATAGCAAAAGAGGGGTAGCCCTGAACAAGGGGGAGCTGGAAAAGTGGGGAAGGTGTTGAGAAGGGGTAGCTTTAGAAAGTGAGTAAATTTTGAAAAGTGGGGCAGCATAGAAAATGGGGGAGCTCCCAAAAAGGATAAGGTATCAGAAAAGCGGGCAGCCTACAATTTCAAAACTTTTATAGTTGGAGAACAAACCTATTATTTTTCAAACTGGGGCAGCCTATTTCAAGTTGGGGCAGCCTTCCTCAAACCTGGAACTATCCAAACACCTCCAACCCAACTCCCCCCCCTCCCCAAACTTCACCATTTTCCAGATCAACCACCACCACCAATCTCCCGCCAACCCATCCCACCATCAATCCGCCCATGATCAAATCAATGTTCGGGGGAGCCACGTTCCCCGTCACCGATCTGCTGGTCATCACTCTCGTGGCTGGTGAACAAAAACAATTTGCAGACAATTTGCACGAGATTTTACAGATGGTTTTGGAGTCGAATAGGGTAAGGGGGAGCCTATGGAAAGGGGGAGCCAAAGGGGCAGCCCTTAGAGAGGGGGAGCCTATGAAAAGGGGAAGGTTATGAAAAGGAGGCAGTCTTTAACAAGGGGGAGCCAACGGGGCATCTTCGGAAAACCGGGGCAACCCTCTAAAACCGGGGCAGCTTTCAAAAACTTCATTTTCAGAAATTGGACGCCGCAAACAATCAGTTAAATGACACCAAAAGCAAACTGGATGAGCAGAAAAAGCAATTTGAGGTAATATAATTTTCCAAAAAAAAATTTTTTTCAAATTTTTCAAAACTAATTTTTTTTCCCAGAAATTCCAAAGAGGACACAAGAAACGATTCGTGCCGATTCACGAATACGATCAACTGATTCAAGACAAAGTGGATCTGATGACAGAGGTCGCTGTGCTCAAAGATCAGGCGAAAGGGAGGGCCGAGGTGAGAGATGCAGAAACATTTTTGGTTTTTGGGGGATAACTTGAGAAATACTTTGAGGTATGAGGAGATATGTAGATATTTGGAATCAGCGTAAAATTTCGCATCGATTGATACTAATCATGACTACTTTTGAATTAATTTTGCAATTTTCAAAATTAGGTCAGAGACGCAGAGTGGCGAGGCGACCAGAGACAGTGAGAGATGAGAGTTAGAGAGTAGACGCAGAGAAGTTTAAGAAAAAGTGATTAGAGACGCAGAAAAATTGACATTTTCCAGAAAATCGAAGTTTTTTTTTCAGGCACCGCTTTCCGATGAGCAAATTGAAGAAATTGCAGTGAGTCACTTTTTATTGATTTTTTTTCTAGTTTTTGAACTTTTTGAACATTTTTATTTTAGTATTCTGATTCAGAATTTTAAGGGCTTTCGAATGATATAACTTTTGTATAGATTTGAAAAATTCGATTTTTTCGAAATTTTTCAAAAATTTTCAAAAATTTCAAAAATCTTCAAAAATTAAAATTTTCCAATTTTCAAAATTCTTATATGATTCGAAAGCTCATCAATTTCTGAACAAGATACTGTCAAGAAAATTGAAAAAAAACTGAAAAAATCAATGAGAAAAACTGTAAAAACCCGAAAAATAACATAAAAATTCTAAAATTCAGAATCTGAAATCGACAGTGTCAAATTTGGAAGTGCAACTTCTCAAAAATGCAGAAGAAAAGAAAAGTTTGAATGATGAAATTTCAAGTTTGATCAAAAAAGACGCGGAAACCCATGAAAAGATGGCTGAAATGGAAAGGAAAGCGAAAAAGGAGAACGAGGAGAAAAAACAGGTGATAACTTTTTCATTTTTCAAAATTTCACACATATTATTGCATTTTTGAACTACGCGCAAAATTCTGAACCGATTTGATATATAAAACTATAAATTCCATTGAAAATTGACTAAATTGTGATCAGAAATGGTTAGAGATAGGGGTTAGAGAGTAGACGCAGAGAAAGTTCGGTATTTTGCGAATATCTCGAGATTAACATGGAGTCATGCGGAGATAACTAAATATTCAGAATCAGCATAAAATTTTGCATCGATTGATAGTAATTATCAATTTTTTTGAAAAAAAATTTTTTTTTTTTGAAATTTTCAAAAATTTTGGTTTTTCCAAAAATTTTTCGAAATTTTCGAAAAAGTTCTAGAAACTTCACAATCTTACACTTATACTTTTGGAGACCAAGCAGACCTACGACGATCAGTGGAGCCAGAATCAGGTAAATTTTATTGACTTTTTATTGATTTTTCAAAATTTTATGAAATTTTCAAAAATCGATATTTTTTAGAAACTCAAAATTGAACTGGCGGAACAAGAAAACTCATTTAATCAGAAAGTCAATCAATTGAAACAGGAGAAATTGGATTTGGAGCTCAAACTTTATGACGCCGAGCATAGGGTGAGACAGGTTTTTGCTTTTTTGAGCATAACTCGAAAAGCACTGAGAGTTAGAGGATGATATGTAGATATTCGGAATCAGCATGAAATTTTGCATTAATTGATACTAAGATTATTGATTTTTTGTTAAAATTGATTTTTAGAAAAATTAAAACAAAACTAATTTTTTTCCAGGTTCCAAGTAACGATGCTCAGAAAATGGTAAAAAAGCAGAAATTGGAAATCGAGGTAATTAGTTAATTGGTTTTAATTACCCTAATTAGTCAGTTTATCTCTAATTATCTGAGAAAATCAAAAAAAAAAAAGAAAAAAAAATTGGAAAAAAATTGTTTTTTTTTTCGAAAATTTTTGTTTCGATTTTTAAAAATTCACGAAATTTCAAAAATCAATAACGAATTTACAGAGTCTGAAAAAGCAAAAATCGATATTTGAAAACCAACTCTCCATGTTTAACCTCCAAATGAAGCATCAGATGAAGATGACAAAGGTCGCAACGGAGGAGGTCGTGAAGTTGAGATCGGGAAAGGTGAATAACTCGTTGGGTTTTGAGAATTTCAGAAATCTAATTGCATTTTTGAATTTAGCATAAAATTCTGAATAGATTTGATGTAAAAAAGAGGGTTTTTGGTGGAAAATTGGGGAAAATGGGGGTGAGAGATACGAGTTAGAGAGTAGTAGCAGAGAAGCGAGAGGGAAATGGTTTTTGGGGGATAACTTTAGAATGCGTGAGAGTTAAAGGAAAGTAGTTAGATATTCAGAATCAGCGTAAAATTTTGAATTTAATGATGTAAGTTTTGGAAAAGTTAAAAAAAAAAATTTTTTGAAAAAAATTTTTCAAAAAAAATTCAAAATTTTTTTTTTAATTTTTTCAAAACGAATTTTTTCAGTCTTCCCATTCCACAAATGAAAACGGAGAAGTTTCTGAGCCAAAACTCAAAATAATGAAAATGGAGCCAATGAGAACCAGAAGCTCAGACTCCGATGAAGTGGACAAAGTTAGTTTTTTTCAAATTCTCACTATCAAAATAATAAAAACTACCGTATTCCAGCAACTGTTCGAGCACAATCTGAGACCGGTTTTTAAATATAACAATCCATTTCAAAATAAGGATGCGTTTTTCCAGCTGGTGGTGGACCAGTTGAAGGGAACGTTCCCACAGGTACAGTAATCCATTGAAAGTTAAAGGGACATGATTTGAAAGTACAGTAATCAAACTGAAGTTTAAAGGGACATGGGCTGAAAAGTACAGTAATCCCATGAGAGAATGTTAGTTTTTGGAAGAGCTACAGTAATCTGGTGAGTTTTAAAGGTACATAGACCGAAGAATACAGTAATTCACTACATTTTAAAGGGACATAACTTCAAAAATACAGTAATCTTTTGAAACTCATTGAGTTACAGTAATCCTGTCCATTTTAAAGGCACATTACTCAAAAATACAGTAATTCTACAGTAACTAATATCGCTAATGATTTGAATAGTACTATAATTTGTAAGTTTAAATGTACAGTAACAGTATGGCACTAGAGTGTAGTCTACAGTAATCCATGCTAATTTAAAGGCACATAGTTTGAAAGCTACAGTAATCCACAGTTATATCGAGATCCAACAGTATGTTTTCCATCTGAACTACAGTATCTTTTCGAAATTACAGTAATCTATACATGTACCATTTCTCTTCTTCAGAACTACAGTAATTCCTCAAAACTACAGTAACCTCTTGAGAGTACAATAACCAATCTGAACTACAGTATCTTTCTCAAGATACAGTAACTCTCCAAAACTACAGTAACCCCTTTCTCTCCCGTAAATCCACCCCAAAGTACAGTAACCCCTCTTAGACTATAGTAATCCTATCTAAACTACAATGATCATCTCGAGCTACAGTAATTCCTTCGAAATCACATACATCTTACAAAACTACAGTACCTTTTTCGATCTACAGTATCCCCTTCTCCAACTACAGTACCCCCAATTTCTAATTTCCAGCTCTCCCCTGAAAACCTGAAATTCTCATTGTTCGATCATATTCACAAAACGGGAAAGCTGGCGACGATGCGTGAGAGTTGGGGAGAGACTCTCTCCGAGGGCACTTCCCAGTTGCTTCAGGTCACTGTCAAGGTATTTTTATTGATTTTCTTAATTTCTTTGAAGTTTTCTTCAATTCTCTGTTTCAGCTGTTCTCCTCCAATGGTCTGCAAACTTTTGGAGAGGAGTTCTCGAAAAGGGGCGTGGTCAGTGTTGCCTACTATACCAATCCAGTGCATTTCAAGGGCACTGAGCCAATTGGAACTTGTATTGTTATTGACTGATTGATTTTTTGTTGATTTTTTCCAATTTTTTGAAGTTTTGTTGATTTTTGTTAAATTTTAAAGGCTCTCTTTGTTTCGTTGTTTCCCCAATCTCCTTTTCAATCAATAAATCAATATCTTACGATTTACACTCCATTCCACTGGACGAACGCTCAATGCCAAAAGAATCCACGAAAAAAACTGTCAATTCGGTGGCCAAACAACTCGAACTTCCGTGAGAAATAGTGTGCAAAGTGGAGAGGGTGCGAGAGAAAAGAGCAAACAGAGGGGGGGAAGTGATCAAATGAGCATTGTGAGCCACTTGGAACTGGGCGAGACGAGGAGCAAAAAACCAGGCGGAGATCAGTGGCAGAATGGGTTTTGTGGTGTGTGTGTGTGAAGATCATGGTTACCGTAGTTTAGGGGTGGATTTACGGGGAGGTAGGTTACTGTAGAGACTAGAGGGATTACTGTAGAAATGGTGTGGATTTACGGGGAGCAGGGTTACTGTATCAAGAACGAGTTACTGTAGCTTAGAGGTAGATTTACGGAAGGATGGGTTACTGTATAGACAAAAGAGGTTACTGTACAACTGGTGTGGATTTACGGGGAGCAAGATTACTGTAGTTTTGTTTGCTGCAAAACAAGCTACTGTATATTTTATGGTCAAAAAAGGATTACTGTAGTTTTAACACCATTTATTGGGACATCACTACAGTACATTTAAATGATTACTGTAGATTACTGTAATTGTAAACAAAGTACAGTAACCATGTCTCCCGTAAATTCACCCCAAAGTACAGTAATCCTGTCTCCCGTAAATCCACCCCAAAGTACAGTAATCCTGTCTCCAGTAAATATACCCCAAAGTACAGTAATCCCCCGTAAATCCACCCCAAAGTACAGTAATCCTGTCTCCAGTAAATATACCCCAAAGTACAGTAATCCAGTCTCCCGTAAATCTACCCGAAATACAGTAATCCTGTCTCTCGTAAATCCACCCCAAAGTACAGTAATCCAGTCCCCCGTAAAACTACCCCTAACTACAGTATCCCTCGTAAATCCCCCGTCTGTCTGTGTTCTGTGCTCTTCCCTCCCCGATTGCTCATTCTTGCTCTCTTTCGGGTGTTCCGTTATCAGCCGTAACATTGTCCTCTCCCCAATTGCTCCTTCTTTCTGTTTGCTCATTCCCTTTTCCATTCCTCCTCGTGTTTATTTTGTGTTCAGGCGAAGAAAGATGGCACCGTTTGTCGCAAATTGCACAAAAATGGAGAGAGGAGATCAACGAGAGCGACAAGGGTCTCGAGGCGAAGGGTTACTGTAGGTTGATGGGGGTGGATTTACGAGGGTTACTGTACTTTGGGGTGGATTTACGGAGGGTTACTGTAGTTAGGGGTGGATTTACGGGAGACACAGTTACTGTACTTTGGGGTGGATTTACGGAAGACAGGGCTACTGTACTTTGGGGTGGATTTACGGAGGGTTACTGTACTTTGGGTAGATTCACTGTGGATTACTGTACTTTGGGGTGGATTTACGGAGGGTTACTGTACATTGGGGCGGATTTACGGGAGACAGGATTACTGTAGGAAAGGGTGGATTTACGGGAGACCGGATTACTGTAATTGGGGGTGGAATTACTGGGGGATTACTGTACTTTGAGGTGGTTTTACGGAAGCCTGGGTTACTGTAGGTAGGGGTGGATTTACGGGAGACCGGATTACTGTACTTTGGGATGGATTTACGGGGGACAGGATTACTGTACTTTGGGGTGGATTTACGGGAGACTTGATTACTGTAGGTAGGGGTTGATTTACGAAAGGATGGTGTGAATTTACGGAGGATTACTGTAAGTAGGGGTGGATTTACGGGAGACAGGGTTACTGTACTTTGGGGTAGATTTACGAAAGACTTGATTACTGTAGCTTGGGGTAGATTTACGGGAGAATACTGTAGTTTTGTTGGATTTACGGGAGACTGGATTACTGTTCTTTGGGGTTGATTCACGGGAGGGTTACTGTACTTTGGGGTGGATTTACGGGAGACATTATTACTGTACTTTGGGGTGGATTTACAGAGGATTACTGTACTTTGGGGTGGATTTACGGAAGCATGGGTTACTGTAGTTTGGGGTAGATTTACGGGAACCAAGATTACTGTATTTCGGGGTGGATTTACGTAAGGATAAGGTGTAGGAAGGGTGGATTTACGGGACAAAGGAGTACTGTAGGTAGATGTGGATTTACGGGAGACTGGATTACTGTAGTTTGAAGTAGATTTACTATGGATTACTGTAATTTATGGTGGATATTGGAAACTTTTGTTGATTATTGTATTCAATGGATGTTTGGTGGAATACTGTTGATTGGTGCAATTTTATAAGTGATGTTTTTTTGAAACTGTAATTTTTTTGGTTTTTATTATTTTTTTCAATTTTCAAAGGAAAATTGCAAGTTTTGAGCCAATTTTTGTCAATTTTCAAGAGAAAATAGCAAATTTTAATGAAAAACCTGAACTTTTCCACTGAAAACCATCAAAAATCAAGTAAAATCAGGTAAAATCAAGAAAAAATCGAGTCCAGAGCCATTTTGGTGTGGATTTACGAGGTCAAAACTACAAAAACTAAAGAAAAAACAAGTTTCAGCACTGACTCATTCTAAATTTATCCAAATTCACCCGAAAATTGGGTCATAAACCCTCCAAATCTCCACATTTTCCCCACTTTTTTCACTTTTTCCACTTTCCCCCCCTTCGATTCGAGACCTAATCGGCTCACGTCATTCACGTGCAAATGCAAACAGTCTCTTTTTCGCATTCCGACCGGTCCCCCCCTCCCCTCTCGAAACTCCGCCCCCTTTTTTTCATGAACCGGACGAGACGGAACGAGAGAGTGTGGGCGGTGAGGAGGGCGCCAGACGGCGAGAGGAAAGAGAGAGGCGCACGGCACTGTGCCATTCGTTTCCGCGCGTGTCCGAGAACGCCGCTGAGCTTTTCGGGGCTCTTTTTTGGGGGAGAGAGAGGTTACTGTAGTTTTGATAGGGGGTACTGTAGTTTGGGGGGGGAGTACTGTAGTTTTGGGAGATTACTGTAGTTTAGAGATTAGACTGTAGTTTTGATGTGAGTACTGTAGTTTACATGCGTTTTTCTAACTTTTATGAACTGTTGATTTGAAAGAAGTACTGTAGCTATCAAATAGTACTGTAGTTTTGAAAGGGTTACTGTAGTTTTGGAGTGGGTTACTGTAGCTTGAAAAGGGCTAGTGTGGTTTTGAGATCATGCTGTTTTTGATTTTGACGAACTGTTGCTTTGAAAGGGTTACTGTAGTTTTGACAAATTACTGTAATTTTGAAAGATGGTCCTGTAGTTTTAGCAAGATTACTGTAGCTATCAAATAGTTCTGTAGTTCTGAAAGGGTTACTGTAGTTTTGATAGGATTACTGTAGCTCTGAAGGTTTACTGAAGTTAATAGTGCTTTCTGATTTTGAACTGCCATTTTAATAATATAGAAATTATGAGATTACTGTACTTTTTTCTATTTGTTTCAAACTTCAGGCAATAATGATAGGATTACTGTAGCTTCCATAACTATTCTTTCCAAATTTTGATGGATTACTGTAGTTTTTTGAACTTTGTTTTGATCTGTTTTTCAATTATCAGATTACTGTACTTTTTTCTACAATTTTGAATAAGATTTTACTGGATTACTGTAGTTTTGAATGTTACTGTACTTTCTTTTTAACTTCGGATGATGAAGTCAATGGGTTACTGTAGGATACTGTAGTTTTGATGGATTTTTCGTATTTTTATTTTGATCTACCGCTATTTTTACGATTTTGATAGGGTTTTGGAGCATTTTTGGAGCATTTTTGAGCATTTTTTTGAATTTTCTTTGTAAATTTTCAATATTTTAACATTTTGAAATTTGAAAATTTGAGGATTACTGTAGTTTTTGTAGTTTTGAAAAAAAATTTTTTTTTGAAAATTTTGAAAATTTTTTCAAATTTTTTGAATTGAATCTTTCTTTTAAAAACAATTTTAAACAATTTTAAGTAATTGTAAACTATGGGTTACTGTAGATTACTGTAGTTTTTCCAATTTTTTCAATTTTTTTCTAAAATTTTTTGGATGTCAAAAAAAAAAATTTTTTTTTCCAAAAAAATAAAATTTTTTCCAAAATTCTCCAAAAACCTCACTTTTTCCCCATTATCACTTCCTCAACTTCTCCCCCTTTTCAATTGGATTACTGTACCCCGGATTACTGTACTTTGCAGGTGAGCAGTGCAGGTGGAAGGACGGCAATGCGATGCACATCACTAAAAATGACCTGATCCCATCATTATTCTCACTTTTATCATTTTACACTTTACTGATAGCCGCTAGTTGTGAAGGTAATCGATAATCAGTGAAAAATCGATCGATAATCCGAAAATTATCGATTTTTTTGCAGAAAATCCATCAATCTTGCCACCTTCCACTTCCAGTGAGACATTCCTGACCGATGAGGACTTTTTGAGACCGTTGAATGGTAAATTTTTAAAATTATTGATTTTTTTTTCAAAAAAATTGAATTTTCGAAAATTATTGATTTTTTGGAACATTTTTCTGAAATTTTTTGTCAGAAATTAATTAAATTGGGTTATTTCTATGTATTTTCAACAAAAAAACTGAAAAATTCAGTGAAAATTGGCCGGAATTTCATAAAAATTCAAAAAATCAATAATCTCAAAATTTTTGATTTTTCAATGTTTCAAATTGATTTTTGGGTCAGGTTTTTGTGATTTTTACGATTTTCATATTGATTTTCAATGTTATCCATTGGTTTTCATGAAAAATCAAGAATAAAAAAATTTCAAAAAAAAAAAATTTTTTCAAAATTTTTCCCAAATTTTCTCAAAAACTTCCATTTCACCCGGATATCCGTACATCTCTATTAAAAAGTGTCAAATTACTCTGATTTTTGATTCCAATTTTCCAATTCATTAGCGTGTGTGTTTGTGTGTTGAAAAACACCGCTCACTGTTTGCTCATTTACGGGATGTTTGTGCTCTTTTTTCTCACTTTTCAAACACTCTGAAGACAATATCGCATTTCAGTGTCTATCGTTTTTTGGGGGACAAGGGATTTATAGGATTTATCTCGGAAATTTTTGGAAAAACTTGATTTTCGAGGGTTTAGAGTGAGAATTTCATGTTTAAAGTGTAAAAAATCGTGGAAAACACAAAAAATTGACCTAGAAAACATTTTAAAACAGTGAAATTCGACAATTTTTGAATTATTGACTTTTTGGATTTTTGAAAAATTTTCGAAAAAAATTTTTTTTTTTTTTTTGAAAAATCAGTTTTTTCTGCATTTTCAGACAACAACCCCCTAAAAACTTTGATTTTAGCAAAAAATCAATTATCGATTTTTTTCAGACGACGAAACATTTCTGACGGAAACCGACTTCAAAAACGGCGAAAAACTTGGAGAGGATCATGTGCCGGCTGGAGCCATTCTATGGAAACAGATCTACAAAAAAGGAGACATTCGGGGAAAAGCCGCGTGGAAATTGGCAAGTTTTGGAGGGTTTTGGAGGGCTGCCCCGGTTTTTGGGGGTGCCCCGGGCAAGGGGCAGCTTGATAAGATGGAAATTTGATTTCAATATTAGCATAAAATCCATAAAACCAAAAAAATTTGAAAATTTTTAACACTTGCTTCTTTTTGAGGAGCTGCCCCGGTTTTAGGGGGTGCCCCGGGGAACTTAAACGTTTTTTTCAAATTGTTGTTAATTCTATCAAGTTTTCTGATGTTATGACCATTTTTAATCCGAAAAAGTGAAAAAAGTTATTTCAATCAGGATTCCCCTGTTTTCAGAGGCTCCCCCGCTTTTGGGAGCTGCCCCAGTTTTGAAACTTGCATTTTTTTTTTAATTTTCTGTCGTCTAATCGTGTTTTTGATAGATTTATTGTTATAACTGACAGAAATGTCGTTTTGAAGGTCTTGCCCATAGGCTCCCCCTTTTACATAGCTGCCCTATACGCTACCCCTTTTTGAAAACTACCCAGGAACATAGAAAATGTCATTGTCTTATCATTCCGATCAGTTCAAAACGTATAATCTCGAACTTCTGAGAGCTCCCCCTTTTCGACAGCTGCCCTATAGGCTGCCCCCTATTCCCAAATTACCCCAATAAGCCCGAAAATTTGATCACGTTCAACTTTCAAATTGTATAACTTTTTGGTTCTAATCCCACTAGCTCCCCCTTAAGCTCCCCCCTTTTCCATAGCTGCCCCATAGGCTGCCCCCTTTTTCAAAATTTTTCGGAAAAAACGACTTTTCTCATTTTTTTCGTTAAAAATGTGATTTTTCCATGGAAACATGAGAAAAAGGGGTATTAACGATGAGTATGCGTTTCCCCCGAAAACCAGTTGTTTCCCTTTCGATATACCCGTTTAACTTTCCGTTTTTTTTTGGAATGTGTTTGGAGGGAAAGTGATCATGAATTATGAGTGACATCAGTATATGGAATTGGAAAAATTTAAAAAAAAATTAGTGAAAAAAAAATTTTTTTTTTTCGAAAAATTCTTGGAAAAATTGGAAAAAAATTTCGAAAAATTTGGAAAAAAAAATCAAAAAAAAAAAAAAAAATTTTTTTTTCAAAAATTTCCCAATATTTTTTCTGTAGTTTAACTTACTGATAACTGCTTTTTTAACCTATTTAGTTGGAAAAAATCAATAATTTATGCAATTTCCAGGAGCAAAACTCGGAAAATCTTCGTCGAAACGGGGTGATCACTGGCACCCGAAAATGGCCGAATGGGCGGATCCCTTATGTGATTTCCAATCAGTATAATGATAGGGAAAGAGCTGTACTTGCTAGGAGCTTTCAGGTGAGCTCGGAAAATTTTTCAAATTTTTTAAAAATTAAAAAAAAATGTTGAAAAAAAAATTTTTTTTTCGAAAATTTTTTTTTCAAAATTTTTAAAAAATTCCAAAATTTTTCCACACTATCTTTCTATGTTTTCCTTATTGAAATCACAATTTCTTCCACTTTTTAATATGAACATTTGATTTTCCAGGCCTACCATGACAAAACTTGTGTTCGATTTGTCCCACGAACTGCTGTCGACAATGACTATTTGTATATTGGCAAAATTGACGGGTTTGTGAGCATTTTCAGGGGGTTTTGAGCTCATTTTTGAATTCAGAAGGGGATTTTGGGTTAGGGGAAGTGGAAAAACGGAGAATTTTTGAGAAAAAAATTTTTTTTTTTTTTGAAATTTTCAGTCAAAATTTCCGTTTTTTCCGATTTTTTCCAATTTTTTTTAAAGTTTCCGGAATTTTTATTCAAGTTTTCTAGTTGGTTTCAATTTTTTAGCTCTTTAAAAATAGAAAAAATCATTGAAAATTCACATTTTTCAAAAAAAAAATCGATTTTCAGTTGCTACTCGGATGTGGGAAGAGCCGGTGGAAGACAGGAATTGTCGTTGGATAATGGGTGTTTGCAGGTAGAAAAAATTCTAAAAATTTTTGAAATTTTTTTTTCGATTAAAAAATTTTTTTCTGAATTTCATGTTATTTTACTGCCAAAATTTCGAGAAATTCCAAACTTTTCAAAAAAATTCTATACTTTCTAAAAAATTTCTTCCAGTACGACACAGCGATCCACGAACTGATGCATTCAGTGGGATTCTATCATGAGCACGAGCGATGGGACAGGGATGAGCACATCACCATTCTCTGGCACAATATCGATCGAGGTGAGCTCCCTTGCCCACGAGAACTACACCAACATTCTAATAAATGAAAAGTGGTGTAGTTCTCGTGGACAAAATGTTGAAATTTCAATGAAAATTGACATGTTCAGAAGCCTATGATCAGTTTGGAAAAGTGGATTTGGCGGAGAGCTCTTATTATGGACAGTTCTATGATTATTATTCGATTAGTGAGTTTTTAACTGATTTTAGCTATTTTTCATTGATTTTTCATAAAAATTATCGATTTTTGAGATTTTCGTGTGATTTTTCATTCAATTTTCAGTGAAAAAACGGAAAAAATCTATAAAACTGCGAAAAACCGTGCCGCAAATTGCGATTTCATGAATTTTCAGTGCACTACGACTCGCTGGCGTTCTCCAAAAACGGATTCGAAACGATGGTGGCGAAGGCGTCCGAAATGACGGCAGTTATTGGAGCCGCTATTGATTTTTCACCGGTTTGTGAAGGGATTACTGTAGAAATTGGGTCTCGACGCGAAATTTCATTGAATTTTGGGAAAAAACTGGAAAAACGACAAAAATTGACGAATTTTGGTCATTTTTCGGTTGAAAATGCATGAAAATACAGTACTTTAAAGGCGCATAACGATTTTGTAAAAGAAAAAGTTTGAATTTTTCATAAAATTCATAATTTTTCGATGGAAAAGCGGAAAAAAAGGCGAAAATCAAAGAAAATTGAGAAAATAAAAATCCTAATCTGCAATTTTACATACAGTACTTTAAAGGCGCATAACAAAAAAGTGTCAAATTCCTTTTTATATTCCAATTCCACCCCACAAAATACCGTATTTTAAAGGCGCATTCTTCCAATTTTTCCAGATCGACATTCTAAAAATGAACCTGATGTATCAGTGCAGTGATGTGAAACTTCCATCGGCTCTCGGAGCAGTGAGCACACCTCCGACTCCGCCCATCGTGCCCCCGGTCACTGTCGTCGAGGTCGATGGTAAGAAATGGCTCTAGCTCCGCCCATTTTTGCTCTTTTGGGAGGAAAATTTCTGGAGTTGTAGAGTGATAGGAGGGCTATAATTTGTTAGTTGAAAACTTTTCATGAAAATTGATAAGAAGAGAGTTATTTAAGATTTTTTGAAGGGTGGTTTGAAAAAGTGAAAATTTTTGAAAACACCTTTTAGAAAACTTGAAATATCTCAGATCGTTTTGAATTTCATAAAAAGTGCTCAACTAACAATTTGTAGCTCTCAGTTTTCTCTATCTATTGCAAAAACTTTAATCCAAAAAGAGCAAAAATGGGCGGAGTTATGATGAGCTCAATTTCAGACTGCCGCGATCGCACAAATCTCTGCTGGCGATGGATCGACCGTTGCAAATCCTTCTTTTTCGAGCAGATAATGAAAGAGTTTTGTGCTCTTTCCTGCGGTTACTGTACTCCGAAAGTGCTCCAAACTGCGAAGGCGTCGCCGCCCAATTATAGTGACACGTTGCTGACGAAGAGTAGCACCAGTTATTTGCAACATGGCTAATTAGGGGTAATTAGGGGGTAATTAGTAGTTAATTAGTAGTTAATTAATAATTAGCCAATTATAATAATTATTAAATTATGATAACTTATACCCTCCTTATCATTCCATATTCCTCTGCACCTTAATTAGCACTTAATTACTCTATCATTCCTTCTTAATTATCCTAATTAGTCTAATTACCCTAATTACCATAATTACCCTAATTATATCAATTCCCAGTGTCTTTCAACTTATCAAAGTATCATATCAATGCCATATCTGTTCCATCATCCCAATTGATCTGTAAATAGTTTTTTCTCTTCGAATTTTCAATAAAATTTCAATTTTTCATTCAAAATACACAAATTTGACATCAAAAAATGAATTGTCGACAAAAAACTGATCTGAAAATCCGAAAAAAAAATCGAAAAAGTCTAGAAAACCCGGAGAAAACGAAGGTGCCCCTTTTCCGAGGGGCAGGTGACGGGGCAGCCTATCCACGGCCTCCACCACGACCGCCACCACCTCGTCCGCCTCCACCGCGGCCTCCGCCACCTCCTCCGCGACCTCCACCGCCGCCTGAAATTGAGATTTGAGATTGAAAGTGAGAAAGGGGGAGCCTAGGGGAAAGGGGGAGGTTAGGGGGGAGGTTGGTTAGAAGCGGAAAAGGTCAATGAAAATGGGGGAGCTATTTGAGTAAGGGGGAGCGGATTGAAACGGGAAAAGGTTATCGAAAATGGGGCAGCCCTTCAAATGCGGGGCAGCTCATTAAACTAAGGGCAGCCCCTACAATATGAGGCAACCTATAAAAAACGGGGCAGCCTAACAAACTAGGAGAGGCTGTACATAAACGGGGCAGCTCCTCAAATACGGGGCAGCTCATTAAACAAGGGGCAGCCCTCCAAATGCGGGGCAGCTCCAAATACTCACCTCCTCTTCCGCCACCACCTCCACCACGGCCTCCACCACCTCCGCCACCATTGCCGCCACCGCCTCGACCACCACCTCCGTTTCCTCCTGGAAAATGGGCAGATTTAATTGGAAAGGGGGAGCTTCTAGAAGGGGAATCCTATAAAAACAGGGGAGCGCTAGAAAGGGGAGCCTATTTCATTGGGGAGCTATAAAAAAGGGAGAACTCCTTAAAAATAGGGAAAATCTGAAACGGGGCAGCTCTCTAAATAGGGGCAGCCTCACCAAAACCTGGGCAGCCTCTCACAACACGAGGAGCTTTACAATGGAGCAGCCCTATAATCGGAGGCACCTTCCAAAAACACAGTTGCCCTTCAAACGGGGCAGCCCTATATTCGGGGCACCTTTTAAAATCGAGCACCTCACAAAATAGGGGCACCCTCCCACAACCTGTAGAGCTTTACAATGGGGTAGCTCATTAAACCTGGGCAGCCTCACAACGGGACACCTCTTCCCCTTTTCCCCAAAACCAAAACATCAACTCACCCCATCCTCCTCCACCATTATTGCCACCCCATCCGCCACCAGGCCGTCCACCCCATCCACCGCCTCCACCTCGTCCTCCGCCACCTCCCCATCCGCCACGTCCACCCCACCATGGTCGTGGTGGTGGCGGGTGCCATCCCCATGGCGATGGTGGTCCCCAGCCCCCTGAAATTGGTGATTTTGGTGAATTTGGCGTTGAATTTGGTGTTTGTTCAGTAGAGCGCAGTTGCATAGTGGAAAGTTAGTTTCGAAATTTGGGAAGTTGAGAATTTTTAAGGTTTTTTCTCGAAAATTATTGATTTTATGTCAAAAAATTGCGAATTTCACTGGAAAACGTCTGAAAAATCAATAATTCAGATCGTTTCACTGTCTGCGTCTACTCCCTAACGCTCTTCTCTCACTTTTCCACCTTTTTCTCTGCGTCTCTTACCTAAAACTCATCTCTACTCATCTCTAACTTCAATTTATCGATTTTTCTTATCAAAAACAAAAGATTTTCATGAAAAATTAACTTTTTCAATGAAAATCTGATGAAAAATCAATAATTTTCCCCATTTCACTGTCTGCGTCTACTCTCTAGCATCCATCTCTCACTTTTCCTCTCTTTCTCTGCGTCTCTTACCTAAAACTCATCTCTAATCATTTCTAGGTTGAATTTATCGATTTTTCCGCTCAAAAACTCACATTGTCCTTTAACTCCATCGAATAATGTGATAAATAGCAGAAGAATTCCAAAAATCGCACATTTTCTGGCCATTTTTTGGTTTTTACAATGAAAAAATGCGAAAAAACCAACCAAACAACAATTTCCTGTTGCTTTTATACCCGACGTCTTCTAACCCCTTCTGACTGATAACAACTGATAACGGACACACAAATCACGGCTGATGACTGTCTTTTTCGACGAACTCGCTATTTGAAGGGAAAGTTAGAAGACGTGCTGTTTCGTGTCTTCATTTGGGAAGTGATAGTAGTAAATATTTTCCTTTTTTCTTTTTCAAAGATATCAATTTCAATGTGTCTTCTGATCGTTTCATCGCCGAAAAAGGTTGAATTTTTCGGAAAGTTTGACGAAAATGATCATGCGCCTTTAAACTGGGGGTACTGTAGCAGTGATGCAATTTCGATCAATTTTGGCCTAAAATTTCACAAATTTCGCTGAAAATTGATTTTTTTAACGAAGATGTTTATTTTAAGTTGAAATTTAGCTTTTTTCAACTTTTAAACTTCAAATTAATGCAAAATTAGGTGAAAATATTGAAAAATCAACAAATATCAATAATAAAAGAAAAATAATCAATTTTTGGAATTCCCATCAAGTTCCTTCCGAAACCAATTCTCG
Source organism: Caenorhabditis imperialis (assembly GCA_963572205.1). Classification (NCBI taxonomy): domain Eukaryota; kingdom Metazoa; phylum Nematoda; class Chromadorea; order Rhabditida; family Rhabditidae; genus Caenorhabditis; species Caenorhabditis imperialis. Next base: position 2,625,538 of record OY751542.1, on the reverse strand, counting down.
ACGTATTCTGTCTCCACATTCAAATCCGCAGCGATTCTTGAAAATTGACTTTCAGGAAAAACGGCGAATTTTCGAATCTGTTCCAAACACTTTTCCCGCCAAAAATCGTCGGGATTTTGCTTATTTTGCTCGCCGAGCACACTTTTTTCGGGCTCATTTTGCTCACTGGATGCTGAAAATTATAGAATTTCGCCATAAAGGAGAAGCTGGGATTATTACTTGGGATATCTTCAACTTTAATCGGGGTTTCCAGTGAATTTTGGGTAAATTCATGGGTTTCGAGAGGTTTTGAGGGATTTTCAGTGGTTTTGTCATCGGTTGTCGAATCAGGTGGTGTTGGAACTCCGGCTGTCGATCCAGACGATGTTCCAGGCATTCCGGTCACTCCAGCCGATGTTTGAGGAGCTTCTGTCACTCCAGCCGATCTCTGGAGATGCTTCCACCTGTTTCTCCGATTCGCAAACCACGTCTTCACCGACGTCTTCTCCATTTTCAGATAAAGTGCGATCTCGTCGATTTCCGGCTGCTCCGGACTCGGATTCACCGTGAATTTCGCCGCCAAATAGTCGGTGACGTACGGCGGGAAAATTTCGCGGACTGCAGTGATCTTGTTTCTGGAAGAAAATGATTAATTTTAAAGATTTTCATTAAAAATCAATATTTCGTACTTTTTCTCCCTCTTCGTCACATTCCAGAATCCAAGCGATCTCTGCGCATCATCAAAGCTCATATGGAACAGCTCCAACCTCAAATGATCATTGAGCTGCATGAAATTGTCCATTTTGATAAAAAGCTCGGCTCCGCGGTACATCTCCTCCCACCGCTTGGTGGTGTGCAACACATCCGAGACCTGGCCGCTTTTGAGGTTCAAAATGCGCTCGCCGAACAGTTTCTGAGTGATGTTGAGCCGCAAAATACATGCTTTCACTTCAGTGGACGTTTCCACCGGCACAATGCGACGTTTCTCGTAGGGAAAGTAGAAGGCACGGGATAGAGGCGCTGGAATTGATTTTTAGTAATTTTTGAACAAAAAATTTGATGAAAAAGTGTAAAAATCGATGAAAAATCTGCAAAAATAGGATGAAAAGTCCAAAAATTTCGAAAAAAAAAAAAATCCTAAAATCCCAAAAACTGTCGGGTCTCGCCACGAAAACCCATTTTCCATCATGCGCCTTTAAAAAAACTACGGTAAAATGACGCAATTTTAGGATTTTTCATCGAATTTTCGTAATTTTTTCTCCTAAAAATCAATATTTCTCACCATTCGGATCACTCCGAAGTTTCGCCATATTCTCGGCGAACATCTCCGCTGTCATCTGAGGCGTCCGCTGACCTTTTCCACGACGTTCGCGTTTTCGAGGCTGTTCGAGGGGAACGCATTTCTGTTCGAGCAGCGTTTGCAGAATACTCATGGGTTGAGTTCGCGGTTGAGCATATTCTTGACCATGAGGTGGATGGTGACCTTGTCCAGCTGGGTGGTGACCTCGACAAGCACAGATATTAGGGTCGTGATGTCCTATTGTGTTTTCATTAGTGATAACATGAGAATGAGCTCCTGGTGGACCGTGAGGATGACCAGGAGCTTGTCCAGAAGGTCCAGGATGACCATGACCTTGACCATGAGCTCCAGGCTGACTATGACCTTGACCAGGAGCTCCTGGTAGACCGTGAGCTTGACTGGGACCTCTATAGCCTTGTCCAGGATGTCCAAAATAACCAGGAGGTCCCACAATTGCAATTTGACCTGGATGAACTCCCAGTTGAAGTTGACTCCGACCTTGACCAGGAGCTCCAGGTGGACCTTGACTTGGACCATGAGCTTGAAGTTGACCATGACCTTGACTAGGACCTCCAGGTGGACGATGACCTTGACCTGGCACTCCAAACCAACCAGGAGGTCTCACAATTGTGTTTTCAACTCCAACAACGTGACTATGACCTGGTTCTACTTTCAGTTCTCGACCTCTTGGAAAATCCTGAGCTCCTGGTGGACATCCAGGTTGACTATGAGCTTGTCCAGTAGATGCAGATGAGCTGTGAGCTTGAGGTTGACCGTGAGAAGGTCCAGGTGCTCCTGGTAAACCTCGAGGTTGGCTATCAACTTGTCCAGCACCTCCAGATGAACTGTGAGCTTGACTAGGACCTCCAGATGAACTGTGAGCTTGTCCAGAAGCTCCAAACCAACCAGGAGGTCTCACAATCGCCTTTTCATCTCCAGCCACTTGACTATGACCTGGTTCCCGAGCTCCTGGCAGACTTCCAGGTTGACCATCAACTTGTCCAGCACCTCCAGATTGACTATGACCTTCACCATGACCTCCCGGTACACCTTGTGGTTCTTCCTCTTTAACTCGCAGTTCTTCTCGACCTTCCGTTGACCTGCCGATTTTTTCTCGAGGTTCTTCTCCACCTTCATCCTCGTTGTCAAATCTCATTTTCCTCTTGAATTTATTCAGAATATTCTCCAAATTCATCGATTTCTTCAAATCGCCTTGAGCTTTCATGGTGGATTAGTAGAGCTGGAAAATTGGGAAAAAAGTGGAAAATCAATGAAAACTGAAACAGAAAAATGGGAAAAAAAAGGAAAATTTTCTGAAAATCGAAAAGAGAAAGGGAAATTTATTGTTAGTTCGCGGGGAAAAATCGAGAAAATCAGTAAGGAAAAATGTAGATCAAAATTTATTTTTCGATTTTTTGAAAATTTACAAAATTGAAAAAAGTGAATTAAAACTTTATTCTCATGAAATTGACTAGAATTTTTCGTAAAGCTCACATAATAAAATGGATCATAGTTAAAGGGGTAATGAGCAGAAAAGTACACAATTTTGGAAAATTTTTTGAAAAAATAGAATTTTTCTGAATTTTAAATTATCGATTAGCAGCCAAATTTCTCATTTTGTGCATAGCTTGCTCTCTGCAGGCATCCACATATTTTTTCTGATCCTCGCGAACTTTCTCCAGATATTCGTCGTGTTCCTGAAAGAAAAACCGATCATTATAAATGTGAAACTCCGCCCACTTTCTGATATTTCGGCTCTGTCAACGCGTGAATTTTCCGGGTGATTTCATCGACGTCTTCTGTCATTTTTCGCATTTTTCCAATGTCGAAAAGGCCTTCCACTGGTGTTTCTGAGGATTCCACGAGCTGGAAAATGAAGAGTTAGGGGGGAAATTGGGAAAAAAAATTAGAAAATTGGAAAAAAAAGTACGAACCGCATGACTGGCTCTCAAGATGCCATCGAATTCTCTGTGCCGTTCATTCCTTTCGAATCTATCCACAAACTTCTCGATTTCCGTTCGGATCTGGAAATGGAAATTATTTTTCCAATTTTGCTCATTTTTCTCCAAATTTCAAGCTCAAAACAGTAACAAGTTTATATTTTTGAGCTGAAAACTTAAAAAATTCTGATTATTGATAAAAACACGAAATTTTTCAATTTTTATGATTGAAATGCTCCAAAAAGCTCCGAAATTTCAAAACTGCTCCAAATTTTTTCATAATCATGATTATTGCTTCTTTTTTATAAAAGTTTCGTTAAAACAGCATCGAAAAACTGATCGGAAGCATAATTTTCCTCCAATTTAATTCAAAAATCCGACAATTCTTACCACTTGAGTGTGATCAAAGATGTGCTCTCCAACGAGAGTGAGCTGTCGAACCACCGATGGAATTGAGGAGGCCATTGATCTGAAAATTGACACAATTGACACTGGAATAATGTTCTCACAATCAGAACTAGATTGAATTGGATGTGAAAAGAAACAAATTCTTTCAAAAACGAAACAAGTTTTCGAATGTGAATGAGTCACCACCAATGGACCCCTTATTTCGAAATCGTTGATTTTGCAACTAAAAATTAGAAAAAAAAACCAATCAGTAAAAAAAAAAAAGAAAACTTCATAGAAACAGTGAGTGAGCATCACTCTTTCTTTCTCTAATCCTCTTTGAAAAGCTCTGTTTGATTTTCCGATTTTCCATTTTTTTGGTCACGACAACTCTGACGTCAATTCAAATTTTTTTTGAGCCGATTTGAATTTTTTCCAGTTTTTTTGGGAGTGATTGGAATTTGAATTGAGTTCGAAAAGTGGAATGGAAAAATTTGAAAAAAAAAAAATTTTTTTTTGATAAATTTGAAAATTGAAAAAAATTGTAAAAAAAAGAGCGATTAAAATGCACAATGAGCACTTTTTTCAATTTTCAATGAATTTTTATCCTGGAAACTCAAAAAAAAAACAAATATTTAAAAAAAATTTTTAAAAAATTCAAATTTTTCATAAATATCGCAATTTAGAGAAGATCAACTCTCATTCAAATTCCCCGAAAAATTCAAAAAATCCCATTATTTTCGCCATCATCATTTATTCGTTTTTTCAAGTCCAAATGTCCCCAAATCAATGGAAATTAACGAAAATAAATGGGGGATACAATATAGAGATAGTTGAGTGGGCGGGGCATAGATGGGGGGATACCAATAAGAACAAATTGCGGATATTGCAATAAAACCAATATTTTTTGGGAAGAGAGAGAGGAAAAATTAAAGGAAAATTTGAGAAATTTCGAAAAAAAAAAATCAATTTTAATTGGGAGCAAAATTGATTAATTTTTCTTGATTTTCTCAAAATTTTCCCAATTTTTTCAGTGAAAAATTCACAGAAAAAGCAATAAAATAGTGAAAAATCGGAACATAATCCAAGAAAATCACTGGAAAAATCAAATTGGGAGCAATTTTTTCAGCTGAAATTTCGAGGAAAAGGAAAAAATATAGGGAAAAAATGCTACGGAATTGAGAAAAATGAGCAATTTTTCAATAAAAAAGAGTGAAAAAACGCGGGAAAAACACAACGCAAAAGGGGGCGGAGCCGGGGGGAAAAATTGTACAGGGGGAGAGTTTGAAGGAAACTCTCCACAAATGATATTCTGAATTCTGAATTCGTTCAGAAGACGTGCTTAATTCAGATGGAATCCCTTCTCATTGATCGCCGTCAGAAGACGTTCGCGAAGGATTTCAGCCGTAGAATACTCGGGGAGTTTCAGATAGTGCACACACGTGTTCACCTGGAAATTATCGATTATTTAAAGGATTTTGATCGATTTTGAGCAAAAGCTCCGCCCCTTTTTGCTTTTTTTGTCTGAAACTTTCTGGAATTGCTCATTGATATCAGAGCAAATTGTCAATTGAGCACTTTTCTTGAAAATCGAAATTAACACAGATATTTCTAGTTTTCTGAACTTTCCAAAAACTAAAATTATCTTTATCAATTTCTATTTTCAAGAAAAGTGCTCAACTGACAATTTGTTGCTCTGATATCAGTGAGCAATTTCAGAAATTTTCATACAAAAAGAGCAAAAAGTGGGCGGAGTCATTGGTACTTACCGATGGATAACTGCCATCTCCACTTTCCACTTTTCTCACCACTGTCAAACGGGGATGCAGATTGGCGAGTCCACCTGGAAAAATTGAAATTGAAACTGGAAAATAATTGATGGAGAAGTGGTGTAGTTCTCGTGGACAAGTATGTAAATTGGAAAAGTTGTCCACGAGAACTACAAAACAGTGATTTCGGTTTTTTTGTTGGGCAATCAATAAAAAATGCAGTTTTGTTTTCAGTTTTCAGTTAACAAAAATAATTTTTTGATGTTTTTCTATCGAAAAACCATCAATTTTCTGGTTTTTAGATAGTTTTTTCTTCAGAATTCATAAAAAAATTACAAAAAATCTCGAATTTTCTTAAATTTACAGCGAAATAACTGTTTTTCATCATTTTTATTAATTTTATCGCATAAAAATTCGATATTTTCTTCTGAAAACTACAGATTTTATGATTTTTCTGACTTTTTTCTCTATAATTCATCAAAAATCACGAAAAATTCAGAATTTTCCCAGAAATCTCATTGAAACTAGCAAAAACTACATTTCCGTCAATTTTTTAGGTTTCGAACTCCGATTTTCAATTAAAAATTAACAAAATTGATGATTTTTCGACAGTTCTTACTCTAAAACTCATAAAAATTCAGAATATTCTCATCATAACCATACCAGGAGGCAACGAAGAGCATCCAGTGGCAAACTGCAAGAAGTTCTTTCTCTCCTGCGCCGTCAACGCCTCCATCACATCGGCGAATCGCAAGAATCCAGGAGACTCCTTCGTGTATCCCAATTTGGGCTCCGTGTATGCGATGATGTCGTCGCGAGTCCATTCCGGACACTGCTCTCCTGAGAGAAGACGTTGCACCTCTTCTGGAGAATACGAACGGAGAGAGCGGAGTGGGAAGACACGGTCGAAGCCTTCACGGAATGCGCGCATCTGGAAAGTGATTTTTAGAGAAAATTGGATGGGAATTGAGCATTTTTTGTAGTTTTTTTTTGTAAAAATGTGAAAGATTAGTAATTTGTATGATTTTCTTCACTGGAAATTCGAAATTTCGGAGTTTTTTAAATGAAAATCAGTGAATCTTATCTCAATTTTTTCAAAATCACCTTAAAAATCGCAACATTTCATAAAAAACTCCAAATTTCACAATTTTTCAATGTAAAGCAGAGATTTTTATCACAATTTTGTCAAAATTCACTCTAAAATCGCAAAATTTCACTGAAAAATCAGTAAAATCCTTGAAAATCAACTAAAAAACTCCAAATTTCGCAGTTTTTCATTGGAAAATCAGTGGTTTTTATCTCAATTTTTTCCAAAATCAACTCAAAAATCGGAAAATTTTATTAAAAAAATCAGAAAAATCTATGAGAATCAACAAAAGAACCGAAATTTCGCAGTTTTTCATTGAAAAATCAGTAAATTTCATCAAAATTCACTTAAAATCCACTGAAAATCCAAATTTCCCCATCAAAATTGCTCATACCTGTTGAGAAATGCCGATATTGAGGTAGAACTCCTCGCACTTCTCCACATACTGCTCCACATTGTCCATTGTGACATCGATGTCTGCTCCGCCGTCGACGAGCTCCACTTCCGTGTAATGGAACACTTTTGATGGTGGATTCACACTGGAAACCGTTGTTTTATTATGAAAATGATGATAATTTGGTTTTGGAGCTCGAGTTAGAGCTCGCGGAGCCCTGAAATTTCATAAATACTCACGTAAAAGTGAGTGCCAAATCCTCGACTCTACAACTGGAGCCCTTGATGTGCAACTTGAGCTCGGCGATCTTTCTCCTCTTGGCACTCTGATCCAAATTCTGCTCATTCTCAATGGCTCGTTTACGCTGAGCAAGAACTCGCAGCTCTTTCAAGAAGCTTCCTGAAAAAAAGAGCACATTTATTATAATGCTCATTATAACAAGTGATTCCATACCTTTAACCGGATTGACCTCCTCAAAATCATCCAGCGTGAGCACTTTGTGCAAGTTGGGCTCCGCCTTCGAGTCATCTCCTCCACTGACACGTGGATCGACGAGCAACTTGAGGAAGGGGCGGGACAACGGAAGGTCGACGAGCCGGTCGTCGATGAGCACCTTCGCCAGGAAGATTCCGAACACTCGGAACATTTCGGCGGCTCGCCGAGTTCCTTCAGTGTTCGGTGGGAGAGGCGCTGGGAACAGACCGCCTTGACGACGGACGTAGTAACTGGAAATGGGGCGATGGTGAGGGTTGGAGCATTTTGGAGCAATTTGAGTGGATTTTTGAAAAGTTGAAGTGTTGATAAGGGGTAGTTGATAAGGCCTTTTTTGGTGGTTTTTGGGAAATTGAAGTGTTCAGAAGCAATGCGTGCCGTTTTGGAGCAATTTGGAGCATTTTGGAGCATTTTGGAGCATTTTTAATGATTTTGGAGTGTTTTGAACTGATTTTCAGTCAGAAATGACTATTTTTGATCAATTTTACATAAAAATTATTCAGAATTCACTGAATTTTCACAATTTTCAGATGCAAAATTCATGAAATTATCTAAATTTTGAGCATTTTTCACTCAATTTTCACATTTTCCAACGAAAAATCCCCCAAAACTCACCCCGCTGGCTTCTTTCCCTCTCCCAAATCGATCTCCATGTCCTCCATTCCTCCCTTCGGCTGCATATCATCATCATCACAGAGCCAAAGAGCCAACGACTTTGTCTGCAGCTCAGCGGCCACAAGAGCAAAGAACTCGAGAGTGGGTCCCAATCCAGTTCCTTCCTCGTTGAAGAACTCCACCTCCAACACGGATTTCCTGTCGGCGTGTACCTTCATCAGCCGGATTCCCTGCTCCAGAATCGACTCCTCCTCGCCTCTCTTCACCTTCACTCTGTCGTGCTTCAGACGGCCGATACGGTATTCGGTGTAACGGTCGTGTTGACGAGCCGCACTCGAGCCCGTCGCTTGGGAGCCGCCACGAGAACGCTCGAGAGCTGCGTCGCGACGGTTTTGGATCCAGACGATCGTGCGGGAGACGCCGAAGGCGGTGGCCTGGAACGGGATAGTTATGATGATGAGAACGATGTGAAGGAAAAATGCGAGTTTTGGATTACTGTAGTTGTCGAAAAGATTTGAAAATCAAACTTTGGATTACTGTACTTTCAAAAGTCCGCAAGCACTTTGAATTTAATCTACAGTAATCCAGAGTGTTTTTTCTAGATTTTCACAACTGTTTGGGAATTTTTGAAGTTTTTTCGGAGTTTTGAAGAAAAAATACATGAGGGGATTACTGTACTTTCACAAGTCTGCAACCGAATATTCAACCTACAGTAACCCGAATTACATTTTTCCAGTTTTTATTAATTTTATGGGTATTTTTTGAATTTTTTGGAGTTTTGAAAAGAAAAAACGAGCTTTGGATTACTGTACTTTCATAGGTCCGCAACACCGAATTTCCAACCAACAGTAATCCAAAAACTTTCAAAATGCGAATTTCCCCCATTTTTATCGAAATTTCACGATTTTCTAAAGCATTTTTCTCTTTAAAACAACGAAAAATACGAATTTTCAATTAACCAAATTTCAATCAAATTCCCATGATTTTCTCAATGTTCCATATAACTCACCTGCATGTACATATTCCTCGTCTCAACGGTGAAGAGACACGGATACTTGTAGACGAGCAGTCCGCACCAGTCGGGAAGAGCCCGAGCAGCGACGACGAGAGCATCCGAGAGCACCTGCGTCATTTTGAGGGTGAGCTTGTCACTGATGAACACTGCTGGAGTTATTTCAGCAGTTGGAATGGAGCCCTGGATTTTCGCGAGGAGCCCGATCGTTTCGAGACATTCTTTCACCTGGAAATGGGAGTTTTGAAGCATAAAAAGTAAATTTTCAACATTTTGAAGCAATTTTTCAGGGTTTTGCACACTGAAATTATGAAAATTTTACTTTTTTGGATGAAAAAGCACTAAAAATCTAAAAATTTTACCTGCAACGGTGTCAACTGCTCTTCCGTCGGTATCTTGGTAGCCTCAATGCTCGACTCTTGCTCGCCAGAGCAGTAGCAAATCGAGTACGTCGGCTCCCAGATGCGACGGCTTCTATCGTTCTTCGTCGCCCAGTTCACATTGTTATTGATGAGCTGCATGTACTTGAACAGCGACGCCGTGTCATCAACCATCTCCACCGTCACATTGTCCACTCCCGACATGTTCGGACCGCGCAAGAAGATTCGCAGTTTTCCATCCGGTTTCGGCTCCGATTTTGGCTTCTTTTGAGCTCCAGCAGCTGGAGCCGGAGCACCTTCTCCCACTACTGGTGGGAGGACGAGCTCACTCGTCTGATTGATATTATTCCTTCCTGGCCGCGGATCGAACGCCGGGATCAGCGAGTCGAACGAGCACTTGATGACCGTCTCGTCGTGCGCGCCTCCAGAATCCCAAGGAGTGCGTGCTCCGGACGCGCTCGCCACCGCTCTCGCCATCGCCATCCGCTGATCGCGACCTGAACCACCACTCATCAACTCTGAAAACTGACGCCAAGTGATTGGAGTACGTGCGGCGACCATCGAGGCGAACGAGTCGACCGGCATGCCGAGGTGGGCGGCCACCACGTCGTCCTCGCCGTCATCTGGCCCGTCTTCCGAGAAGTCGTAGTAGTCGTCGTCGTCGAGCAGGTCGTCCATCTCGATGCCGTGACCGGTGGGGTCGAGGAGCGAGGCGGCCGAGTAACGGTTCGCCATCAGTCCTGGAAAGTCGGGCGGAGAGTTAGTGGCTGTTTTTGGGAAGAGTTTTTGCTCCGAATGGGCTTATTTTGAATGAAAAGAGCATTTTTGAGCTCAGAAATTGTCAAAATGACATGATTTTGAAGCATTTTTTGCTTCAAATACTACATTGTCGATTAAAAAGGGGCGTGGCTGTGTAACTCGCTGTTTATAGAAATTGGAATGCTAAAAATGAGCACATTTTGAGCAAAAAGAGCATTTTTGAGCTCAAATTCTCAAATTTTCACACGAAATTACATGATTTTTGAGCATCTTTTGCTCCAAATACAACATTTTGAGCTCAAATTTTCGAATTTTCACTGAAATAACGGTTTTCGAGCTCATTTTATGCAAAAAATGAGCATTTCAGCCCTCGAATTATAAAATTTTCACCAAAATCACCAAGTTTTTAAGCAAAACCAATAATTCACCTTTGAGCACATCGGTATAGCTCGTCATCTTCTTGAACCACTTCTTCGGCTTCTTGGAAGCGCCGCCCTTCTTCTGCGCCTCGTTGGTGGTGTCGTTCTTGGCGCCCTCGGCCTCTCCGCTGATCACCTCCTTCAACTTGTCGAAAATGCCCCGCTCGCCACTCAACAGCTCCACGAGCTTCTCCTGCTGCTCATTGACGCTCTCATCGTCGTCCTCATCATCGTCATCGTCCTCTTCGTCCTCCATCGTCTCCTCCTCGTCGTCGTCTTCTTCCGTCTCGCCGACCGTCTTGTCTTCTGAATCCTCCGCGTCGACCTCTTCGGTCTCGGCGGACACTTGACGACGTGCTGCGAGATCTGGGGCAGAGACGGACAGCGTTTGGTTCTTGTCGCTGGAAAATGTATGGGTTATGGTGATGAGGAGGTCTGATATGATTGGGATGAAATTGTTCTCATTTTTTGGTCATTGTTTGCTCATTTGTATTGAATTTCAAGTTTTTTTTTCAATACTTTGACATGGAGAAGGCAGAAAATTGATGATAATAGTGTAGAAATTTAATTTTTTCCAATTTTCAGATCAAAATTGCTGAAAAAAAGTCATTTTCAGCAATTTTAAACTAATCAAATACTATTCAAAGTTGCAACTGCGCTCCATTGATAAAACTTATAGTTATTATCAATGGAGCGCAGATTCATTGTTCAAAATAGGATATTAGTGATTTTATATCAATTATTCATAGTTTTCAACAATTTTTCAGTAGTTTTACAACGGATTCACATGAAATTTTCAAATTTTCCAATATTTTTTCAATATTATCCACGTGACACCCCTCTGACCCCGCCCCTAAATCCTAGATGACGTGGCAGATTCCACTCAACCCTCCAAATCGTCAGTCTCTCAATTTATTCCCATCTCTCTCCGCTCTACTGGACTCTCCTCTCTTCATGGGCTCCGGGAGCTCCAGAAGAAGTGCTCCAGCGATCATGAATAAAATGATGTGAGTTTGAGAGCATCTCTTCAGTGAATAAATGGTAAAATTTTCAGATGTATCAATAAATGTATCAACCATCATGCAAAATGGAATTGATTGGTGGTGCTCGACGATAAAATGAGCATGGATTCGGGCTCTCACTTTTGGAAAGTGAACTTTTTGAGGATCTTTGAGCTCAATAAAGTGATTTTCGTATATTTTCTTATATTTTTTGTGTTGAAATGAAGTTTTTGTGAATTTTCAATGTTTTCTTGTGTTTCTTGTGTTTGAAGTGGATTCATACTTTTTTATGGTGATTTTCATGAAATTTCAACTTTTTGGAGCAATTTTTCGAGCAATTTTGCAAGAAAAAGTAGTTTTTATTGCAAAACTATCGGGAAATAAATTTTTGATGGTTTTCCCTATTTTGAACCACCAATGAGCAGTTTTGATCACAAATCTATTAGAAATTGCAGTTTTTCAATGAAAATCAGCATTTTCCCTCTACTTTCAATAAGAAATATGAAATTTTCATCACAATTCTTAGAGAAAAATGACAATTTTTGTAACTTTTCCCCTGAAAGCATTTTTTCCAACTTTCTCATAAAAATTAGCTCTTCCCCGTACAAATGAGCATTTTTGTTACCTTGAAGGCGTGGCAGCCGAGTCCTCTCGGGGAGTGCTCGACTCGTTGCCGTCCTGCGCGAGCTGTTGCTGCGAAGAGGCCACCGAGCTGGAGCCCATCGAGAGCTGCGAGTTGGAAGACGTGGCCGACCGCATGCTGGCCGCCGAGTCGCTCTCCTCTCCGTTGCCGCTCACCGGCTCCTCCTCCGGCTCCTGATTCTCGGCGATTCTGCCGAACGTCAGGGGCATCGCACGTGCCAACAGATTCTCGAGCGACGGCGTCTGATGTTGGAGGGATTCGGCTGACGCTGCTTGGCCGGTGGAGGCCACCGATGGACCTGTGGCCTTCTGACGGTCGTCCACGAGGTTTGTAGTTGACATCGACTTCTTTCCGATGGCAGATGACGTGGCGGCGGATGCCGGTGTGCTCGTTGGAGCCGGGTTTTTGACGGAGGCGAAGCGGGAAAGAGCAGAGGTGGCTGGAATGGAGCATTTTAGAGTGAGAAATGGGAAGGGGTGGAAAACAAAGGGGGAAGGGATAGAGGATAGCAATGGCTAAAAGCACAACGAGAAGGAAGCTACTGGAACTGAAAATTCACTTATTATGACTATTTTTGCAATAAATTGATCGGAATCTTAATTATTCTAAAGTTATCACTTATTTCAGATGATGTTAGCTAGGAATACTGTTATTGACGACGTCTGACTGAATACTTCGACTAAAATGATGACGTCTCCTAAATCGGCATTCTGATTCTCCAAATTTTAAGCTGGAAACCGTCTAGAAATGCATCTGAATTGAATGCGTTCTAGAAGACGTTAGAAGACTATAAAGAATATTTCAGAAGAATAAAATACTGATTCCAACAAATATAATTTCAAAAATTCGAAACCTAATTGACGTCATCTGAATTTCTACTCCTAAATCTCAAAACCTATTCACTAACTTCTACTGTATCTCATCTAAACCCCACTATTTCCAGAAGACGTTGAAAACTAAAGAAACTAAAAAAAAACGACACCGACGACGTCTTCTGAACCCCTAACGAATTCAGAAGCGGCAACTAAAAGAAAACGACGACGACTACACGGCGATACCTGGCCCGACGACCTTCGGATGCTGTTTGTGTCTATTCAGACCGAAGCCGAGCCCGGAAGCGAGCGACGAGAACGGCGACGAGATGACGGAGGGAGGCGGAAGGGGCGACGTCGTCACAGAAGGCGTCACTGAAGGCGCAACGGGTCGAGAGGAAGCCGAGCGAGACGAGGAGGAAGAGGGGGAACGCCACGGCGGGATGTGGAGGGACTCACCGGCTCGCGAGGACACTGAAGACGTGAACATCTGACCGGCTGTCTTGGGGGTGTAGAGGGCACGGCTTCGACGCACCGCATCCATCACCTGCAACATCTTCGGGGCTCTTTTTGTTGAAATTCATTGAAATTTGAACAAATTTTGAATTTTTTCGAACAAAAACTGCTGAAAATAGTGTATTTTGAGCAATTTTTAATAAAACTGTTGCAGTTTTCATAGTTTTTAACGATTTTGACATAGAAAAACTGTTGAAAGTTATGAGCACTGAACCATGAGCTCTAGGAGTTGCTCCATTATAATATTTTGCGATTTTCAGAGGTTTATTCTCGAAAAAATGCGATTTTCCAGGTAATTTCAACAATTTTACCTTGAAATTCGTGTAGGTGAAAATTACAATGGAGCAACTCCCGGAGCTCTCATTTTTTGTGCTCAAGACTCCCAACAGATTTTTACATCAATTTCTATCATTCTAGACTATAAAACCCGCCAAAATTGAGCCAAAACCAATGCAAAATGCTGGTAGCGAACTTACAGAAGACGGAACCGAAGCTTGCGACGGAATCGGATAACGGACTCCAGATGAGCTGATGCGTTCAATGTCAAAATGGCCGTTGGCGCCGAAGCGATACGAATTCGAGTAGCCGTTCTCCCAGGTGACGTCGATCCAGCCGTTCTCCGGTGGTGACGTAATGCGACCCTGTGGAGAAAAAGAGGATATTTTGTCATTATTTTTAATGCTCCAAGTAGTCATTTTGAGCTTTAAATTCCCAATATTTGATAAATTTTGCTGTGAAATCGTCTAAAGAGTGATTTTTCTTAGAAGAACTTGGAAAAATCAATACAAACATCAGAAAAAATCTCAAAACCTCCAAATTTTTCCAAAAATGAGCACCAAAAAACTCACAATCTGCCCATCACCACCATCCTGATCGTCCCACCGCCAGTCCTTTCCTCTCACCACACGCGACTTGCTCTCCGATATCTTTCCGACGCGCGACGAACGTTGCCGCGATCTCTGGAGCATGGCGAGCACCGTGTCCGCCGAGAGCCCAGACTTGAAGCGGTTGTTGTTCTCCTTCGCCGGCAACATCTCCATCATCTGCTCCTTGGTGAGCGCCGGAGCCGATGAGCCGGCGACGTCCGCCTTCTTCACCGGCTCCTCGAACAGCTTCTCCGTGAAGACGTTGACGACGTCTCCATAGATCTCAAAGCCAGAGCAACTGAGGTAGCAAGTCTGTCCAGAAGAGTTCTTTCCGTTCTGCTGGATGCGGAAGTAGCGGTAAGAGCTGGCGGGCTTCTCCATGTGCCACGTGGCAGTGGAGCCGGGCTCGGTGAGCGAGCGATCGTCAGTGTGGGTGAGCAGCGTTTCAAAGTGCCGGTTGTCGGCGGAGCCCTGGAAGAGCCAGTTGCGAAGAGCCGATCTTCCGTAGCCTCTCGCATGACGAAGGGTGTATGAGGTGGGTGTGAGCTCGAGCCCCAAATCAATGGTGAAATGAGCATTTTTGTCGTCGGAAGTGTGACAGTTGATGGCATCCGCGTCACGATTCAGCACGTCATCTGGCTTTCCAAAAGGTTGTCGCTGATCCGAGCACGTCACCTTCATCGCCTTCACCGTCGCCGGGTTCGACCAATAGGCCGAGTGTCCGCCATTGGTGCCCACCCAGAACACGACACCCTTCTCGTCGAAATCCCCAGTGTAACGGAACTCCATCGGATTGCTCTGCACCTTTCGGTCCTGGAGATCGCGAATGTATCGGAAGTGTTGACGCTCCCTGTCGTGCCATTGTCTCGCCACCAGTTTGTGCAGATACAACCGAATTGCTCCGACCGTCGCCAGGGGCTCACACTTGATGATCTTGCCCGTCTTGTTCACCAGATTCTCGTCGTTTTCTTGTCCGTCGGCTCGCGGAGCCATCTCCAACTTGGAGCGCACTCGCCGCGAGAGCAACTGGAGCCCGAAGGAGGAGCCACCGGGGGTGTCATAAAGGTACTGGGGGAACTTCTCACCAGCCTCGAGCACTGCCACCATCTTGAGAGCCAACTGAGAGAGCGCCTCGCCATTGGAGAACACCTCCTTGAAGACTTTGGTGGCGAAATTGTCGGGGTACTGCTCGGAGAGCTGGAGCAGGTTGAAAAGAGCCGCCACGATGCCGGAGACGGAGAACTCGAAGGTGGAGAGACGGCGGTCGTCCATGACGGATTCGTGGACGAGTCGGATGGCGGCGAGGAACTCTTGAACTCGTTCGATTCTCGCTTGTTTCATGTTGCGATGCTTGGAGTTGTTTTGGGCGCGAACGTGGCGGACGGTGGTCTGGAAAAGGTGGATTTTTGAAAATTTGTTGAAAAGACATGAAAAACTGAGCAAAAATTGCTGAAAATGTGCTCTTTGAGCTCAATATATGAAAAATTGAGTATTTTAGTACTGAAAAACTAGAAAATTTCACAATTTTCAGATTTTCGAGCTCAAAAATGCTCCAAATGTGCAAAATTCAGCATTTTCAAGCTCTTTATATCAATTTTTCTCTATTTTCCCCAAAATTTTCATTATAAAGTACCTCAATAGTGTGCGCGGCCTTCTCCAACTTGACGAGCGCCTCCCTGGGCTTGGCATGCGCCTCCTTGAGATGCGTGTTCCACAGCTTCCACGCCAACGCCTGCACCTTTCTCTTCTGAATGTCCTGTCGGAACTTCATCTTCCTCGTCGACACCCCATGACTGCTCCATCCAGTGTGAAACTCGGCGGGCAGTGGCGACTCCGGCATCACTGTCGCTTTTCTTCCAGTTCCCGACTCGAAGATGAAGCCGCCAGAGTCGTCCTGAATCGGAAAAATTCCATTTTCGCGTATCGTCTGCTTGTGCAGTTATTGATTTACCTTGATGGTGGTGCACATCGGGTTGACGGCGCCGGATGGGCTCGCCGAGCTCGTCGATTTGATCTGGAGGTCCGAGGATTTGGATGACCACAGCTCCCAGGATTGCACTTCGAGCTGGAAATTTTGATGTTTTTGGGTTCTTGAAGCAGGGCTCCGCCCAAAAATGCTCCAAACTAAATGATAATAATCATAAAGATAATATAGAGGTTGGAGCATTTGGGAGTGGGGGCGGAGTCAGGGTCGTCAGAAAACTTGAATTTATCTTTCAAAAAGGTAAAAGTTATGATTTTTGAGCGGAAAAAAACGAAAATCACTCGAAAAATCTCAATTTCATGCTAGATATCACAAAAATCCTTAGATTTTGATGATTTTTACTACAAAAACTGATCAAAAAGGGTCTGAAAACCCTTAAAATCAATAAAAAGCTCATCAACATGCTCTATCACTACAAAAATCCACCAAAAAAACACGAAAAAACTTCAAAAAAGCACAAAAGACACACCTTGTGACTCACTTTCTTGCCGCTGCTCGGAATGCCGAGCACCGAGACGGGCACCGCCGACCAATCGTCGTCGAACACGCCCTTCACCGAGTTCCAGCGAGCCACGAGCTCATGGCGCTCCTTGCTCTCATACGCCTCTCGCTCCTCCTCACTCATCCCCTGCTCCAAGTTCACGGAGCCCGTGACGAACTGCACGTGCTGATCGTTGTCGGCCAGGTAGCGGAACCAGCCGTTCGACTGGAACGGCAGCTCCACGAGCAGCACGTCGCTCCAGATGAACAGCGAGGTGGGACCGCGCACCATGCGCCACTCTTTCCAGCGGTACGGTGTGCCTTGGTTCAGAATCGTCTTCGTTGGCTTCTTCTCGGCAGACGTGGCACTTGAAGAAGGCGTCGACTTCTCGACGACTCCAGAGAGTTTGGAGACGACCTGAAGGATCGCGGAAGAGGCGGAGCCTGAAGACGTGCGGGTTTTTGGAGCAGGAGTGGAACCGGCAGCGACTGGAGCAGCAGAAGAAGATGAGCTAGATGCAGAAGCTTCTGGCTCCACAGTCTCCATGGGCTCTTCTGGAGCAGCAGCAGCAGGTGGAGCAGCATCCGATTCGGTGTCGATGATGTCTCCAGAAGTCGTCGGAATCGTGTCAATTTCCATCGGCATCTGTCGAGATTTGACCTCCAGACTCAGCGCGTGGAGCACCTCCTCGAGCCCCTTTGGTGGAGCTTTGGCCATTTTCTCAACGCGTTCGAAGACGCCGAGTCGGACGAGCTCGGTTACCCAGAGCTCTGAGTCTTTTTCGAGAAGGGATTCGAGGATCAAAAGCACCTGGAAATGGAGCACGTTTTTGGCTTGGAAAGCAAGTCATATTGCTAAAAATAGACGAAATAATGTTATTTTCATGAGCTTGAGCTCAAAAATAGCAAAACTCCGCCCATTTTTAGCAAATTGAGCTAAATTAGAGCATGTTGACAGTTTTCACTCTCAATATTCCAATTTCTTATAATTTTTTGGGAAAAATCATAGGAAACTGGAATTTTAACAGAAAACTTGTAAAAGCTGAGTAAAACGGTGAAAAAAATGAGCAAAAATGAGATCAAAACAGCTCCAAAATCTTTCATTTTCTCAAAATTCCCTTATTTTTACCTGCTCATGTCCCTCATGATCGTCTTCCTGATCCAACACCGAAACAACGACTCCAACCAAGCTCTCAGCTCCCGCGGACACATCCGTCGACATCTTCCGATGGCTCTTGATGACCGAGTCGCCCTCGCCGCCACTCTCCACTGCGCTCTGTCGCAAATCGCCAATGTTCTCGACGATCTTGCGCATCAGCGAAAGAGACGAGCGACGGACCGACGAGTTCAGCGATTTTTGGAATATCTCGCAGAAGATCGGAAGGAGCTGGTGGAGCACACGACGAACGAGCTCCGGATTTGGAAGCTCCGGTCTTGGCGGTTGGTTTTGAGCAGAGGAGGTGGAGGGCTTGTTCTTTTGATCCTCTTCTGGAAAGGGGGAGGGGTTGGAGCATTTGGAGCATTTGGGAATAGTTTCAGGGTGGAAAATTGAAGATTACTGTAGAATTCGTTCGTTTTGAAGGATTTTGATGAGCAAAACTTGAAAAAACGTGATTTTTCATGAAAATCGCATAATAAATTCAATTTTTCTGTACAAGTACATGAAAAATCGTTAGATAGATGGAAAATACACGAAATTCTTGGAAAATTACAGATTTACGATTCAAAACCAATGAAAATCCCCATTTTTTGTTGAAATTGATAAAAAAATGCACAAAATTCTCGAAAAACCCCAATTTTCAGTGTAAAACCCGATGAAAACCACCATTTTTCACCCTTTTTTCCACCATTTCCTCTCCAGAAACTCACTATTCCTCATGAAAGCACTGGGCGACTCGAGAATATTCGCGACCTGATTGTGATCCTCGTCGGACCGCTCGCGCGCCTTATCCAACGCCGTCTTGCCGTCCTCGTCGCGCAGATCCGGATTGGCGCCACGCTGAAGCAGCAATTTCACCACCTGAGAGAGAGCACAGTTGGAACCGGGTGCCGACCATCAACTTATTGCTAATTGTTAGGGGGAGAGGGGTCAATTTTTGGTTATGGAAACTGAGTTTAACAAAGGGAGAAAGGGGGAAGGTGGATTTATTGGATGGGAGGTGGGTTTGGTGGGAAATTGGTGAAATTTTGTTGAAATTCGGTTATAAAAGTCAGAATTGCATCTAGAAATGTGCCTGATAATAGAAAATGTACTGAAAATCGTGAAAAATCAAGTGGAATTGCTGTTTTTTCAGGTTTCTGGTATAGAATTTTGAAAACAGTGAAGAAAATTTAGATTTCCGGAAAATTGGAGGATTTTTGTGGTAAAAACAGCCAATTTTCAAGAAATCAGAATTTTCTTCACTTTCAACACTCAATATTTGAAATTATACACCAAAACCGAGAAAACCACCAATTCCACTTGATTACCATGGTTTTCAGTATATTTTCCATTATCAGAAACAATTTCCAGATGAAAATTCAAGAATTCCAGCCCCCTCCCTCCACATCCAATGAATCGCAATGGTTAGACGGAAGCTAATCTACTCCGAGCTCTCTCTCTCTCTCCACCACTCACATCGGGCCGGCCGAAGCAGGCTGCGTAGTGCAATGAGCTGCTCTTGTGACCCTTGTTCACGTCGGCACCCTTATCACATAGATACTGTACCATTTCGATCGATCCGAACGCCGACGCCCAATTCGTCAGCGATTGTCCGACGTCGTCGGCAAAGTTCACGTCCACCTAGAGATTCGAGTGGTTTCGATGGAAATTTGGATGTTTTTGAGTAGGAAAAGCATGTTTTTAATGCAAAAATGTGTGATTTTTGTGATAAAAACATGTAAAAATCAAGTTTTTTCTAGTTTTCTATAGAGAAAATAGCGAAAAAATTCAATTTTCTCTATAGAAACCCAAGAAAAACTATATTTTTCATTACAATTCTCCCATATCCCTGTTTACCTGTCCACTCTCAATCGCATCCACCAATGCACTCAAATCCTTCTGCCTAATCGCATCTATCAACTGTCTGTGCACCCTCTCGGCTCCAGCTCCACCCCCATAATCGCCCGAAACCACACAAGTCAACGGAAGAGCACTGCGTCCCTCGCAGAGCAACACGAGCAGCAGATCACACAGCCGGAGCCCATCAGTCACCACCCTCTCCTCCTTGCTCGTCAAAGTTGCTCTCAGTCCTTGGAGCATATTCGGCGAGGTGAGCACCTTCTCGGTGATCTGCGAAGAGCCGCGACAGAGGTTTCCGATAAGGGAGAGCACGATGGAGAGTATATTGGCAGAAGCGGAGGAGTTCTCATCGTTGGAAGAGTTCATGATGGAGATGAGGTGCTCGACGAGGTTACTGTGAGTCGCCAGCTCCACTGGATCCATCATTTTGCGCACGAAGCGGTCGGTGAGAGCTGCGAAACAGCGCAGAGCACTTTCCGATACCTGAAATTGTCATTTTCAGTAATAAAACGGTGGAAATCGGTATTTTTGAACACATAAAACTGGAAAACGTTGAAAAAACTCTTCAGAATGTGAAAAATTCACAATTTCTGCAGTTTTCTGGTCAAAAACCAAATAACAAAAAAAAATGCACATCGCAGCGACTTCTCATGCTCTTACAAACCTTGGCGTCCTCGTGCTCCAAGAGTGCTCCCAAACTCTCGGCACACTTGGCGAGCTCCGGATCGGTGGGCTCCATCTTGCCGCACAGTCTCGTGACGACCGACATGGCCGAGTAGACCGTGTCCTTGTGCACTTGTGCTCCGTGCACTCTCACCAGTGTGAGCATCGCGTTGATGCCACCCGCGTCGTAGACGGCCATCGTTTCGCGTTGGCACACGTGCTCCAGCAGCTTCACACATTGTTCCGCTGCAAATTTTGGAGGGTGGAGATGAGGATATTGGTGGAAAATGATTGAAATTGAGGGTCTGACAATGAGCAGTTTTGGAGCACAGAGAGAGCTCAGGGATGGATTTCGAGCTCAATAGTAGAGCAAGAGGTGCTCAAAACAGGTTTTCAACGATAAAAATATAGTTTTCTTATGAAAATGAGGCTTTTCAGTGCTAAAATATGAGTTTTGCTCAGAATTGAACTGAAAAAATTAGTTTTGAGAAAATCCAGAGCACATAGATGCTCCAAAATCGATTTCTATCACAATTTGATCAAAAACAGTGAGAAAATCAGTGTTTCCATGTGAAATTTGCGTTAAAATCCAAAATTAAGGTGATTTTGAGAAAGATTTTTCATTGAAATACTGATTTTCTCACTGTTTTCGATCGAATTGAAATAGAAATTGATTTTGGAGCATTTTTGTGCTCTGAATTTGCTCTAAACTCATTTTTCAGACAAATAACTTTTGTTTGTGCACTTTTATGAAGAAAACTCTGAAATTTTCATCAGAAACTGGATTTTTGACATTAAAATCAATTCCTTCAGCCCTATTTTTATTTGCGAGCCCTCTCTGAGCTTCAAAATTGCTCGAAACTCATTTTCCAGTTGAATCCTGATCAAAATATGAATATGAGCACTTATTACTAACAGAACTCCAAATTTTTCATCAGAAACTGGATTTTTTACACTCTGAACACTTCCTTGAGCTCTATTAGCTCCAAAATGCTCCAAACTTGCTCCAAATCACTCCCCTACTAACCCAGATCCTTGGAGGCCCTATCGGACATCTCCGCAGCGGCGAGCCGAGCACAAATCGCCTTGACGGCTCCGTCGACCTGTATTATGCGGCGCGTGCACTCGTTGGACACGTCCAAATAGTAAGTGATGGCTCTCGCCGTCACCTCGAGCACATTGTCCGGAGCCGTCTCGTCGATGAAGATCTTGCAAAGAGCCGGGATGAACGTGCGCGGCGGGCACGACTCGAAGCAGCGATCGATGTTGTCCGACATCAGGAGCAGCATGCACAGTTGCTCAAGAGCCATCAGCTGGAAAATGGGGAGGGTTTTTAGTTGGAATGTTGAGTAATAGCTAGAAAGTGGTTGAAATCTGTGAATTTTCAGGTGTTTTTCAGATATTTCCGGCGATTTTCAAGTAATTAGTGTGAAAAATATTGAAAATCGACAAAATTAACTGGAAAATCATGAAAAACTCCAATTTTTATCAGTTTATCACTGAAAAATGCTCAAATTCTATGAAAATTCGTCAATTTTAATGTTTTTGATAAAAATTTCATGTTTTCCTACTGTTTTTCTGTAGGAAACTTTTAAAAAGTACTAATTTCCTGTTATTTTCTGTCAAAACTCAGAAATTTTGCGATTTTTCCCTGAAAAACTCAAAAAATCAGCATTTTTCTTGATTTTTAGTGAAAATTCTCGATTTTTGACTATTTCTCCCTGAAAAATGACTGAAAACCATCTTTCTACCCAAAAATTATCGAAAAACACCATTTTCACACCCAAAACACCTCCAGAATTCGCATTCCCTACCTGCAAATCCCGTTCATCTCCAATACCCGTCTGAAGCCACTCGAGCAGTGTCTCCGGATCAATTCCGTCCATTTTCGTTCTGAAATCCATCAATTTTTCCAAAAGATTGACTATTTTCTACCTTATTCAGTTTCCTCCAGTAACAGCGTTGTTGAAAAGCGAAAATTGAAGCATAAACACCAAAATTTATCGATTTTTTTTTCCTTCCGTTCCGAATTGCGTTTAGTGTTTGAATTTGATAAATATGATTGTTAAGCACCCAATTTTTCTGAAATTTTGGAGAATTTTTGGGGTGGGAGGTGAGAAAAAGAAGGTTTAGAGAGAAAAAGCATGAAAATTCACCTAAAAACGGTTAAAACTTAAGAAAAACTAGTGAAAATCGATAATTTTCAAAATTTCGAAAGCTTGCTATTTTTAAATTTTTTCAAAAAAATCAATATTTCTCCATTTTCCTCCAAATTTCCCGTAAAAATCAATACTCTAGACCAATTTTCATTGATTTTTTCAAATTTCCCACTGAAAACCAACGAAAACCCGCTGAAAATGAGCAAAAGAGCCCGGAAAACCGAGCCGGAAGGAATGAGAAAAACGAAAAGTGGGTGGGCGCGAAAATGACATGAATTCGCAATGGCGCGCGTTTGCCGCAAGTGGGCGGGGCTTTCTGGAAGAATTGATTTTGTAATCCGTTTTTTGATGGGTTTTTGAGCTGAAATTCACTGAAAATATTGGTTGTGGGATTTGTAAGGGGGCTAGAAGAAAAAATACTCGAAAAAAGGGGCAAAATTCATGGAAAAATGGATTTTTCTGTCGATTTCGAAATTTTTATTGAAAACTCATGTAAGAATAGATAAAACCAGTGAAAAACCATCTGAAATTCTGAAAAACCAAGAAAAATTTCAGAAAACCAGAGAAAAATTGAAGATTTTCTGCAAAAAGTGTACATTCTGGGCGTTCTCTCAACGCCCCGGGGTGCGAACAAAGACAAATAGCTCGCTCTGCGTCTCTCGCCACCCTCCTCATTTCGCACACTCTCTCGTCGCTGATCCGTTTCTCTGCGTCTCGCTTCTCTCGCTTATAGTCGTTTTTTATAGAGGAACGGAGAGGGGCGCGAGAGAGAAGTTTTATAGTGGAGTGGTGATGTGGAATGGGTCTCGGAGGGAAACGGGGTTACGGTTTTTCGCTGCGAGACCCAAAGGTACGGTAGCACAATGGGTCTTGAAGGGAAAATGCAGATTTTCGCTCCAAGACCCATAAATAATTAAATTGCGGCTTTTCTCTGATTTTCTCTGAATTTCTCTAAAAAAACCTTTTTATCATGAAAAACCCTTAAAAATCTCATTTTCCCACATAAAAACCTCTGAAAATCAATAAAATCCATTAAAATCAATACTTTTCTTTGCAAAAATCTGAAAAATTGTACACAAAACAAGGCAAAAAGAGTATATTTTGGCAAAACGTGTCTTTCCCGTCTGCCATCAGCTGATTCCTTATTCAGTGGCGAGACGACGAGAGTGCGCGAGAGACGCAGATACACAGGCGAGAGAGTGTGGCTGCTGGAGAGAGTGCAGACGACGAGGCGAATGGGGATGGAGAGGAAAAGCTGAAGGAAATATGAAAAATAATGGGGAATAATAATGTTAATGGGGGAGATTTTTTTTTGGGGGAATTAGATGGAATTGGAATTGAGACCTATATTTTGAGAATTTTATTTTTTATTCAATTATTTTTTTGAAATTTTTAAAGAAAAAATTAATTTTTTATGAAAAATTTAATAATCTCATTGAGCACAAGCACTAAAGAGATCAGAAGAACATGAAAAAACAGAAAAAGTAAAACTTTCGCACAAGAAACCGACAAATTATGCGAGAAAAAGGAGGAAAAAGACGAGTGTTCATGAATATTTTATGCAAAATTGTTGACGGAGAATTGGGAATTGAGGTGATTTGGAGATTTATGGTGGTTTTGTAGCGGGAAATTGGTGAAAAATGGTGAAAAAATCTAAAAATCGAAAAAAAAATCTTCAAAAAATTTGAAAAATTTAGAGAAAACCGTAACTTTTTTAAAGGGACATCATTGAAACTTGTCAATTCGTGTCGAGACCAATGGCGGGAAGTTTTGATTTTCAATTTCTTGGGTGTTTTTCAAAATTTTTTTTGAAATTTTTTGGTGTTTTCGAGGTTTTCCCACCGATTTTTACCATTTTCCCTACATTTTTCACATTTTTTTTTTCGTAAAAACTGAACAATTCACAAAAAAATCACAATTTCCAGAGCAAAATGCAAGAAGTCGATCCCGGCGACGTGCCGGGGTTACTCAAGGCACTCATCCACGACGATAGAAATATCAAAGTATTCAAAAAAAAAATTTTTTTTTCAAAAAATCACCATTTCTAGCTCACAGCTCTTCTCCAACTGTACACACGGCTTGTTTCCTACGAACAGAACGACTGCTCCACGTTCTACCCGCCTCGAAAATTCCTGCCAGTGCTCTGTTCAATTATCGCCAATGGGAGCTCGGAAGACGTTGTGGTTAACATTGCCGCGAAAGCTTGCACGTGCTATCTAGAAGCTCGGAGTGATCTTTATTCAGTATTCATCAAATATCCAGAAACCCTGAATGCTCTTTTCGACAAACTGAGCGATTGCAACGTTTACAGTCAAGACTCCTTGCTCATGGGTTAGAAAGACTCTAAAACTGAAAGAAAACTCCCTTAATTTCAGTGGAAGAAGTTCTAAAACTGCTCAGATGCCTCGTTGATCGAGCATCCAGTGAGCTCTTCGAGATGGGCGCCACCATTATCATTTTAGATTTCGTCGAGCACAAATACGATTATCTGAACCATTATATGATCGAGTGTGCGCTTGTGATAGCGACGAAACTGTGCAATCGAGTGGATTGTGGTCATTTGAATTTGGATGAGATCATTGAGTCACTCAAAGAGCTCATTGTGAATTTCAAACAAAAGGTGCTAGTTTTGACGCACTAGACGCTTTTTAATAGAGTTTGGAGCGTGTTCTTCTCTTGGAAAGTGTAATTCAAAGGAGTGTGTCAACTGTAAACCCAAAACATGAAGATATTCGTACTGATCAACGTAGAATTTTATAGTGAGCAAGTCTGTAGTATTGTGCACTGTTATGGCCGTGGCTGGGGGACGAGAAAAGTGGAGGTTGCAAAGTTAGGCCATCTGTAGTTGTCAATTTTTCTAGATTTATCGATGTTTTTTGGTGTTTTTCCTTCAGAAATTTTGAATTTTGGAGGTTAAAACCTTGAAAAATCATGATTTTCAAAGTTTCTAACCCTCAAAATCATAAAACCCGAAAAAAAAACACCGAAAACTCGAGATAACTCGAAAATTGACAATCACAGCTCCCCTAGCTTTACAACCTCCATTTTTCTCGTCCTCCAGTCATGACCGTAATGATGTGCAATGCTACAGTCTTGCTCATTATAAAATTCTACGTCGATTGGTACACATCTTCATGTTCTGGGTTTAAAGTTGACATGCCCCTTTGAAATGTTCATGTCCGAGAGAAGTACACAATGTCACACCTCCAAAAAACCACGAAATTGAGGCGATAGATGGCGTAGTCCGCTGCTTCTACGCGATGAGCAACTGCTACCTCCGCAACGACTACAATCCGGGAGAGCTCGACGACGACAACGTGCTCCTCGAGTTGCTCATCTCCCTATTGAGCACGGACGTCTCCAAAGAGCTCCTCCTGGTCGTCATCAACCTGCTCGCACACGTCTGTCACAGTCCCAGAATCCTCGCGAATGTGCTCAACAGAGATGAGCTTTTTGCGAAACTGAGAGCAATGCTCCTTTACGATGATGAGAAAGTGGTCAAAGCTACTGTCCACTTTGTCGACCTGATTCTGGAGGTTTCCTGTGAGAAACCGAAGCTTTTGGAGCCGGTGAGAAGGGAAGAACTGACAACAGAGGATATTGAGGCAATCATCCAGTCGATAGAGGGCCAGGATTTGGAACTGATGATTCAAGTCATGAAATATTATCAGGTGCTTTGGGGGGCTCTGGGGGAGCTGAGGAGCGTGTTTTGGCGCACAATGTGTTGCGTTTTTCTTTTTTGTTTCTTTTTTGTTTTTTCACCGTTTTTATTCGAAGGTGGACGATATACAGACGTTGGTATCAATTTGCTCATAATTTAATGCTTATTATGACTCCAGTGCTTTATTTTTCACAAAAATTCAGTTTGAGCAAGTTATGAGTTCTCAGAGTTGTTTTGAAAGCCCATAACTTGCTCAAACAGGGTTTTTGTAGAAAAACAGTGCTGGTGTTATAATCAGCGTGAAATTCAGCGTCGATTGATATTAAATCTACGTACTTTTACTAGTTAAAAGTAGTTATGCTCCACGTGGATTATTCTGCGTCAATTTACTTTGGAAGAAGCTTGTCAACGTGGCAGACATCTCTACAGTACTGTAGTGCGCCAGAACACGCTCCGAATCAAACAGCCGAGAAAAAACAAAAAACAGTCGAATAAAGAACACTTTATTAAATCCATCAACGTGATAGAAGTGCATCGACGATGTTGCAATTATCCATTTTTCATTTCATTGGCATCCTCTTTTTGTTTCGCTTTTTGGTCGTAGTTCCCTAAGTCACTGAAAAAACCACATGATTACACTGATATCTGAATCCTCAACTCACAGATCGAAATCCTCGCCAAGTCCCTTCAGAAGAGAAGAGGTGGAGAGAAGAGGAGGAGAAGCCATGAGGGTGCAGGCTGGGAATAAATTGGTGTTTTGGTGGATGGTGATCGTTGGGTGTGACACGTGGCAAATCGTTGACCTTTGACCTTTGACCCGACCTTGTCCGGGTAACCTCAAAGATCAAATGACGTTTGCCACGTGTCATCACACCAACTCACCCTCCACCAAAAACACCAATTTATTCACAGCTTGCATCCCCATGACTTCTCCTCGACTTCTCTCCACCTCTTCTCATCTGATGAGAATTGGCGAGGATTTTTGACTAGTGAGTTTTGAGATTCTGATTCTGAATCTGAATTCAGATTCAGTTTCAGATAGATTATCAGTGTAACCTTGTGGTTTTTCCAGAGACATGTGCAACATATGCGACTACGAATTACAGGGATGCCAGCGAAAAGAAAAATGAATCATCGACAATATAATCTATGCGTTTTTATCACTTTCATTGCATTAATAAAGTGAATTTTTATTCAATAACTTGGTTTTTGGTTGATATTCGATAGAGCGCACTTGCATACTCGAGTTTTCCACAGGCCAACGCCAACACGATACTCGAGAACGATCAAACGGTGCTCAATGTGGCGTGCATCCACGGCACGTACGATCAGGTCAAATGGTTGTGCCGCCACGGAGCCGATATCGATAAGGGCTCCAGGAGCAGCTCGTTGAACTACGCGGCGGGCATTGGAAGGCTCAGTGTACGGAACTTATTATGAATAAATAGGCGGAGTTTTGGAAAACGCTCGTATTTAGATCGAATAAATTCTTATTTAGACTGGACAAGATCTAACTAAAGTTTAGTCGATCTAATTACGAACTCTTCTTATAATAGTGTATTTTTCATATTCACATTTTGATCTAGTTCGCAAAGAGTTGATCTATTAACAACTCTTATCAGTAACTATGCAATATCCGTTCCTGAAAAGTGAAATTGCGCTCCATTGTACCCCGGGAGAGAGAGCACATGATCCTGCGCGACGCAGACAGTCGGCCCATCTGCGTCTCGTCGAATCATTTACTCTCTTGCCCGAGACACAATGGAGCGCGTTTTCACTTTACTGATAAGAGCACTAGATCTAATTCCGATGCTCAAGCCACGTCCATTCCAGATAGTCCGACTGCTGCTCGAGCACGGAGCCGATCCCAATTGCCGCGATGAAGAAGGAAAGACAGCTCTGGAACATGCATCGACTGGCGTCCTTCCGATTCACCAGAGATGCGCCGATGAGCTTCTGCATCGCAAGACTCCCTGGAAACGTATAAAAAATTCAAAAAACGCTATAATTTTCAGCTCCATTTTCCAGGAAAGCCATCAAAACGACTAATGCCCACGAACACGGCGCCCTCTACCCCCGAAATCAAGGGAATAAAAAAGAACAATAAGTACTTCTATAACGAGTTTCGACGCCATTTGCTCTACGAGCTGCTGCCCATCATTTGTGGCACGTACCGGAAGACAATCCACACTGGAGCTCGCGCCACGTTGCTCACTCAGTTGAGGTACATCGTCGAGCGGATGGCGCTGCTCTGCACCCACCCTCCGAACTCTGATGCGAGGCGCTACTGGGAGGGCAAGTTGCTCGCCAGCGGCGATGCTCTTCTGGAGATCTTGGTGGTGGTGCTGGAACGTGGCGATGTGGAGCAACGAGAGCACGGGCTCGCCATCGTCTCCACACTGCTCGAAATGAACGGGAGGTTGTGGTCGGCGCACATGGATCGCGTCGGTGTGAGCGCCGCCATCGAGTCGATCATGAAGACGCCGCGTCCGTGTATTCAACAGGCTCTCGATGGGCTCGGAAGAGCGTCACGCCCGCCGATTCAGCGGCAATTGTCGATGGAGGAGTTGACTCCGTTGAACGCCGCCCAGGCCGCGCGACTGATGCGTTCGCCGTCGGAGGAGTCGCACGGCTCCATGTCCACCCGTCCGTACGATGATGATGACGATGACGAGGTTGAGGAGTCAATAGCGAGAGAAATGGAAGCGAACGCCAGGTTAGAGGAAGCGGTTGAAAATGCTAAGAGAATGTTTGTGGAGGCACAGGAAGAATATGAAGCTCACAGAGAGCATAGAGAGCTGCTGGCTCAGAGACTTCTGATGGCGCAGAGAGCTCTGTTGGCTGCGAGAGATCCGGTGGTTCAGAGAGCTCCACCGGCAGCTCCAGCAGCTCAAGGAGCTCCAGGGGCTTCAGCTCCACCACCAGCCGCTCCATCAGCCGAAGAGGCTGCTGCGAAGAAAGAGCGAGAGCCAGACAACCATTGGTACTATAAATATTTCCCTCGCACCCCTCAACCACTAACTCTCCAACCCACTCCACTCGACCCCGACTCGGAGTACGCGGATCCTCCGCCGCGACGAACTCCTACGCCACCTCCGAAACCGCCCAGACGTCCCGACGTTCCGAGCTTTTCATTGCCGAAAAAACCGGAGCCGGTGGCGGAAACGGCTGAACAGGCTGCTGAGGAGCCATATTCCTCAACTGATTCCGGTGAAGATGTCAATGATGCATCTCCAACCGAAGCTGATCCGGACGAAGAACAGCGGGTCGCTCTCGATCAATGTCTGAATCTGAGCGACAGAGATCACGACAGGATGTACAGTAGACGAGATCCGGTCCACGACCCACATAGCATCTCAATGAGAGATGGTGGGAAAATCAATCCGAAAATGTTCGCGCACTCGAGCTCAGAGGATCCAGAAGAGCAGCAAGACGCAGAAGATGTCACTGACGAAGAAGAGGAAGAAGATCCAGATCACATCGAGCTCAACTCGAACTGCCCTTACCGGTGGAGAGAGTGGCGCTTAGTGCGCGACGATCAATCGCTGTTCATCTGGAATGAGATGGTGCTCATCGAGCTGCCGTTCGACTCGCCAGGCTGGTTCCGCTACCTCGCCGACGACGATTTCCATGTGCACTTCTCCACTGGAGGCGTCATTCCGACAGTGGATTCGAGGCATGAGCTTGATGGTTGGAAGAAGTGGAAGAAGGATCAGTTGCACAGAATGTTACTGAGGTGGAATGAGTATCGAATGGTGTTCGCTGAGAATTATATTGAAAGACCAGTGCATGTGCTGAAGAAAGTGAGCACTGTGAAAAAGGTTTGTTGCTCTGGAAAAATGACGATTAATTTTTGGTTTTTCTCGATTTTTTCTGTTTTTTCTTCAATTTTATGATTTTTTGCGGTTTTTTCGCAGCAAATTGCTTTTATTGTGCTTTTGCAAACCATTTTTCCAGGAAAAATCATCAAAACTACAGAAAAACGAAAAAATCGACCTCGACACCAAGTCACAAACCACCCACAATACTAATTTCCAGGCAACCGCCAGCAAATGGGAGCTCCAATGTCTCAATCACACTACTCGTCAACCCATCGGCACTAAACCCTCCGTTATCAAATCCATCGTTCTCCAAATCCGCAACAAAGATTGCCGGATGAAGCTGAAGTTGAAAGACGACCTGGGCGGATTCCTGTGGAAGTCTGGTCCCGGCCACCGCAGACTCGTCCTGGTGCCCACCCTTCCACTGCCTTCTGAATTCCATACCAAATGGTGTTTTGGACGGTCGCCAAGGCAGAAGATGTGCAGACAGGTTATCAGGAGAGAGGCCGTCGAGTACGATGCGTGGAGGATTCGGTGGAATTATTTGGATTTCGTGCATGTTCGGAATCAGTTTCAGGCGTTGAAGTATTTCAGTCACCCTATTAATGTGAGAAATTTCATGAAAGTGGAGAGAATTATGTGGAACTTGATGGAGAAAAAGCTCACTATCAGTCTGATTTCATACCTGTTTTCAGTGATTGCTCAATTTACTTTTTCATCGAGTTTTGGTTGCTCAAAGAGAAAAATTGATGAATATCGCATTTTTGAAGCAGTTTCAGAGGATTTGAAATGCTTCAGATTGCTCCAAATTTATTTTTTGCAACTATTAGATTGAACTCCTATAAGTTCTAATTTATAGGAGCTCAATCTAATATTAGAAAAACATAATTTTGGGGCATTTTGAAGCATTTTGATCCAAATCTGCTTCAAAACTTCGAAAATCATCAATTTTTGGTTCTGAGCCATCATAACTCGGTGAAAATGTAATTTGAGCAAAACTGAAATCAGGTATGCAATCTGATCTAGACTTTCTCTCCACCGAATTAGAGCAGCATTTTGACAAAAAGTGAACTCTGCAGGCCACCATCATAGAAATTCCAAAAGGCCTAACGCACGAAGATATCGACCCGGTATTCCGAACGAGCTACTCGTTGCGGAACGTTCTGGGCCAACTCGCCGACTGTCTCCACAATCGCGAAATGATGTCCACCTTCGAGTTCGCCGACTGCGGCGTCATCCCCCGGCTCTACGCGCTCTTCCAGCTCATCAAACAATATCCCCACGCGTACGCGACCGACGCGTTCCTCACCACGATGTCCAACTCATTGGGCCTGCTCGCGTCGCGGCTCGTCGATGTGCTCGAGATGAAAGAGCGCTTCCCGCTGTTTCACATCGAGACGAAGGGGCTCGATGTGGTGACGAGAGAGGTGAAGCTGAGGTTGGAAATGGTGAAGACGGGCGGGGAAGAGGGGGCGTATGTGAAGGACGAGTCGGGAAAGATGTTTCGGTGTCAGGCGCTGGTCAGGGTGGATAGACTGCTCGACTATGTGCACAAGAAGGTCGAGTTGGAGTGGTCAAAGTGGAAGAGGAGGGATTTGGCGTTTGTCAAGGATCTCGTGGTGAGAAAATGTGGTTGTTGTTGGTGGCAAGGGGGCGTGGCTTCTTGTTCTTGATGGGAAAAGTTGGAAATTATGGTGAAAATCGCGGATTTTTGCTGAATTTGTCATGAATTATAGTTCTGTCTCGGGTGAGAGAGTACATAATTCGACCAGACGCAGATCGGCAGACAGTCTGCGTCTCCTCGAATCGTGTACTCTCTCACCCGAATAACTATAACTCATGGCAAATTCAGCCAAAATCAGTGAATTTCAACAAAAATTCTCACTTTTCACATTGAGACCCTCTAAGCCACGCCCCTTTTCATTGACCAAACCCACTACAACACCTTCATTTCCAGAAGCTCCGCAATCGCCAAGAGCCCCTCCGCCTCCGCCACACCTCCGACTTTGACAACAACGGCCTCTTCTACTTCATCGGCACCAACGGCCGTCGCGCGTACACCTTCACCAACCCGCACACCATGCGCGCCGTCCACGTCACCCCCTCCGAGCAACCGTTTCTCTTCGGCACCGCCGCCAACACACTCATCCACGATCACGTTCACCACAGATGTCAGACTCGCGACACACCCTCGTGCCACATCACCTTCGACACTGGCCTCTGGCTCCGCCCCACCTCGTACTCGCTTCGTCAGTCGAGTGGCAACCCGAGCGCCGCGCTTCGCAACTGGCTCTTCCAGGGCTCCACGGACAATTTGCAGTTTGACACGCTGCTCACTCATACCAATGACGAGTCGCTGAAAGCGTCGGGCTCCACGGCCACGTGGCATCTTGACGAGCCCACCGACAAGGCGTACCGCTACTTTCGCATCCAGCAGAACGGCGTCAACGACGCTGGAACACACCACATCGCGTGCTCCGGCTTCGAGCTCTATGGAGACGTCGTCGATGTCGTCGAGGAGGACTTTGTGCCGCAGCGACTGAAGAGAGAGCAGCGAGAGGAGCGGAATCAGAAGTGGACGTTGGATTCGTTGCCGCATGGCTTGGAGAATAATATGTTCAAGTACGGGTTGACGATGAGTCAAGTGCAGCGAATTGTGCTCGCGCGAAAGATCACGAATCCGATTGAGGGGAGTCTGTCGCAGGTGGTCAGGGACAAGCATTGGCAGTGGGGAGATCAGGATGGTGGAGAGGGGCAGAGGGTAGGTTTGGTGGAATAAGGCGGCGAATAGGGGGAGTTGGCGAAGATGTTATTGTCAATGGTGAAATGGAATGTGATATAGAGTTTCTCATAAAATTAAAAAGGTGCTCTGAAATAAACTCTCTACATGACTCGGGCTCAGAGATATCATATACAGAGTCATGCTCTGGAAACTCATTGAGAAGTTATTCTCAAGGATTTCTAGTAAAACATGATTTTATATCTGGTATCTCTGAGCCAAGGTCATGTAGAGTGTATATTACAAAGCATCTTTTCAATTTTATCAAAAACTCGAGACCAGCTTCTTTCTCACCATTAACGAAACATTTTTCATTTTCCCTAACAATAAGTCTCCCAAACAATACACTCTAACACCTCCCTAACCAACCTTCTCCACAGGGTCGCATCATCCTTCCCCCCGAACACGGCTGGGCGACAGTGGAGTGGGACAACGGCTACTCGAACACCTACCGCGTCGGTTTCGACCTGAAACGCGACATCCAACTGATCAGCGAGACTGGCGAATCACTGCCGTTTGGCGAGGACCTCGGCATGACTTTTGAGATCTCAAAATTGTTCCAATCACTGAATGAGAGCTCGGAGTTGCTCCCACGAGAGGCGCTTTTCGAGCGGATGAAGAGGATATGTGCGGAAGAAATCAAGGCACTGGAAGCTCCACCGAGGAAGTCGAAGAAGCGACGTGCTCCAACTCCTGGAGCCGACAGTCCGACGAGGCCTCTGCCGGCGAAACGACGGCAGGGAGAAGGCGCTGAGTACAAGTACGAAACTTTTTTCAAAAATGGTTTTTCGCACCTATTCTCTAATGAGGGAGAGCTCTATGTAGGGGGTTTTGCAATTTTTATTTGGGTTTTAATATTATTAGGAAACGACAATTAAGAGATTGAATACAGAAATGCGATACTGGCTGGGGGATGAGAAAGATAATAATTTTTGAAGTTTTTGTCTAAATTAAAAAAAAGCCAAGAAAAATAGAAAAAATGAAGGTCTCCACCCCATCCACTACCGCACAATACAGAATAGTGAAAAATTCGGGAGATCAAAAATTATTAAAAATGACGGCGTCCTCCGTGCATGGCCTGTCTGATGGACTGGTTCGTGGTGAGCCCGATGGTCCTCGTGGTCGACGCCTTCTTCTGTTCCATCTTCGCCTTTTGCTTTTCGATGAATTTCTGGAGCTTCTCGTCGGTCGAAATGGTGCTCTTCTCGTTCTTCTCCTTCAGCACCTTGGAGGGCGCTGGCAATGTGCTCCGGCTGCTCGGGGCTCCTTGGCGCATCACTGGGGCGGTCTTCTTTGAAGTCGTGTTCTCCTCCACGATCTTTGTCTTCTTCTGGGTGGGCTCGGTGTTGTTGGGGCTCAGTGGGGCAGAAATTGTTGGCGGGGTCGAGGAAGAGCTCGAAGACTCCTCAGAAGTAGTCGCTCCGGTGGACGCCTTTCTCTTTCTGGATTGAGCCAGCTCCAGACGCGCAATCTTGGCGAGGAGCTGCTCACAGAGCTCCTTATCCGATTCGTCGGCCTTAAGGTGAGCTCGGATGAGGCTCGCCGTCTTGGCCACCTGGAACGCCTTGCATGGTGCGTCCAGGAGAATCATCAGTTGCAGAGACTCGCGCACTTCCTTCTTGGCCTTGAGATTTTTAGTGAGCTGAATGACACGGTTGACAAATCCAAAATATCTGGAGTGGGTGGACATGATGTCTAGTTGGGGGTTGAGAGTGTGAGAGGGTAGAAACTGGAAGAATGGAAAGGTTGGAAATTTGGAAATGAGATAGAGAGAGAGAGAGAGAGAGAGAAAGAGAAAGAATTAAAGTAAAAATTCTTATTTTGCGATGTAACCAGCAAAAATCGAAATGACTGATATTTATTGATAAAAATTATCAAATCATAGTCAACATTTATCAATTCAGAACTTATTTATAACCAGTAATTCTTCTGATCAGCAACAATTCATCCCATCCTGCCATAATCACAGCATTCATCTGAAAATCATTGTAAGCTCGTCTTGATAGAAAAACATTTATTTTTCATTTGACAATGATCGGAAAGACTTGGTAGGAGAGACTGACAACAATGTTCTAGGAATAGAGTAAAGAAATAGTGAAAAAAGCCAAATGATATACTAGAAAAACCCCATATCCCCAAAAATGACATGTTGAGTTGAGAAATGATGATCAAAATCTATGACTAATAAAGTGGGCGGAGTCTTAATCGATGAGATGACTTTTCCATCGATTGGATGATAAATAGG
Source organism: Caenorhabditis imperialis (assembly GCA_963572205.1). Classification (NCBI taxonomy): domain Eukaryota; kingdom Metazoa; phylum Nematoda; class Chromadorea; order Rhabditida; family Rhabditidae; genus Caenorhabditis; species Caenorhabditis imperialis. The sequence continues at coordinate 2,590,374 of OY751542.1, read as the reverse complement.
CTTTTTAGGGTTATCACTATGGCCACCATTACAATTAGGTTAATGGCTCAATATTACAGAGTTCATTGTAAATTGGTCCAGGTTTATGACACTCTAATTGTAATTATCCCCTTCTGATTTACATTAGAAATGGTATTATCCATTTCTGACGAGATGCCAGTTGAGTTCAAATCGCTGCGGCGGGTCTCGCGGCGCCAAAAAGTGAGACAGTGCGGCGATGCGAGAGAGTCGAGAAAAACAGAGATTAAAGGAACTTGAGGTTCGCTGCGAGACCCACCACAGCGATTTGAACTCAACTGGCTTCTCGTCAGAAATGCATAATAGCAAAAGCGATCTTATAAATTTAGAAGACTATGGAAAGTCGCTCATAATCAATGCGAAAGTTAGAACTTTGGAACTTTGCGAATGATAGCCAATTCTGTATGGGACACTAGAGTGATATTTTCGTGATTAACTTAATACTCTTTGCTATTTGGGAATGATCCTTATTTTTAAAGGAAGGAAAAGGTACCCGAAAACTATGTAGATTACTGTAGCTGAACTACGAAATAGACAGACTTCATGAAGACTACTACACTAACAGTGGGAAGAGTATACCTAGAGCCCCAAATGAAAGAAAAGGAGAGGAAAGAAAAGTGGTCACCATCCCCGACGGATACATACCGTAAGAATGACTCTGTCTGAAACAAGTGGGGACCATACGTCTCGGTGGGCGGAGCCTGCCGAGTTCATCGATTCTGAATACAGTGGGCGGAGTCTCCATCGATTCTGTGGCTGGGAACGGACGGATGGTCTGAATGGAGCAGGTGGATGGCATCGACACGTGGATTAGGGGGTGGCGATGGTGTTGGTGGGAAAGGTTTCATAGGATGGAATTCCAGTAAAAGTATAGAATTAAGCTTCTGAATGACTCTTAGAGCCTTGTAAATGAAATATCAAGTTGTTTGTGTGCATAATAGTGAAGAACAGTACTTCATTTCAATAGAATTATCCTTTGAAAACCATTAAATTATTAACAAGGAGTATTTTCACTAGTTTCCATTGATAGTAGCCATTCTTCGAGTATCGTCGCAATTTGATAATATACATGTCGATGATTCTGATTCAATTCACTGAAAATCAAACAATTAATGTCTCCGAGCTTCCAATTGATATGACTCACAGAATCCGACTGAATTCGACTGCTTCCATTCGAGAGGTCCAAATCAGGGAGAAGCATCGGGGGAATAAATTGATTTTGAATCTGCTCTCTCATATCAACATTTTCTGACACGCCATCTGGGGAATAGGAGCAGAGCATTTCTGGGAAGTACACGTGGAAATTGGGGAAAATCTGAGTTTTTCGAACTCTGAAAATGAGTCTGAAACGGTAGATGAGTTGAATATGTGACTTTCTGGCAGTTTTATGATAAGTGAACACTAAACAGTTGGAATTTAAAGATATCCCAGAATGTAGAGAGCTTTCAGTTGTTCAAGTGCTTGCTCACACGGATTCTAATGCCTACAGATGGGAACCAGTTGAAATTCAGCAGTCATCCTACGTTTCGTACTGTAAGGGAAGACTTTGAGAGACTGTGAGAAAAAGAATATCAAGACAATCAAATTTTACAAATTTGTGAAAAATCACACATCTTGTGTTCCTTCTCTAATAGTAAAAACGGAAGACCTATTCGAAAAGACTGCATTTATTCTGGATTTCTAGAGTAGTTCATCAATTCATCCCATCTCCATTGATATAAATCAGTCCTTTATCATCTTCGCAATTTGATAATATTCGTTTCGCTCGTCATCCTTTTCTGAAAACCAATCAGTAAGTGCGCCTATTCTCTAATGAGGGAGAGCTCTAGAAACAGGACAACAGTTATTTAGGGGTTTTGCTATTTTTATTGGATTTTTAATATTATTAAAAAAGACAATTAAGAGATTGAATACAGAAATGCGATACTGGCTGGGGGATGAGAAAAGTTATGATTTTTTAAAGTTTTTGTCTAAATTTTCAAAAAAAAAAAGCCCAAAAAATAGAAAAAAAAATGAAGGTCTCCACCCCAGCCACAACCGCACAATACAGAAAAGATAAGAGATAAAAGAGAGATCAAAAATTATTAAAAATGACGACGTCCTCCGTGCATCGCCTGTCTGATCGACTGGTTCGTGGTGAGCCCGATGGTCCTCGAGGTCGACGCCTTCTTCTGCTCCATCTTCGCTTTTTGCTTCTCGATAAACTTTTGAAGCTTCTCGTCACTCGTCAAGGTGCTCTTCTCGTTCTTCTCCTTCAGCACCTTGGAGGGCACTGGTACTGTGCTCCGGCTGCTCTGAACTCCTTGGCGCATCACTGGGGCGGTCTTCTTCGAAATCGTGTTCTCCTCGACGATCTTCGCCTTCTTCTGGGTCGGATCGGTGGTGGGGCTCAGTGGGGCAGAAATCGGGGGTGGGGTCGAGGAAGAGCTCGAAGATTCCTCGGAAGTAGTCGCGTCAGTAGACGCCTTTCTCTTTCTGGATTGAGCCAGCTCCAGACGAGCAATCTTGGCGAGTAGCTGCTCGCAGAGCTCCTTATCCGATTCGTCGACCTTGAGGTGAGCTCGGATGAGGCTCGCCGTCTTGGCCACCTGGAACGCCTTGCAGGGGGCGTCCAGGAGAATCATGAGCTGAAGTGATTCGCGAACCTCCTTCTTCGCCTTGAGATTTTTAGAGAGTTGGATGACACGGTTGACGAATCCAAAATATCTGGAGTGGGTGGACATGGTGTCTAGTTGGGGGTTGGGTGTGTGAGGATATGAACTGGAAGAATGAAAATGTTGGAAAGTTGGAAAAGAGATAGATAGAGAGAGAGAGAGACAGAGAGAGAGAGAAAGAAAAAGAGTAAGAATACTTTTTTGTAAAGTAACCAGTAAAAATGAAAACGACTGATTTTTATTGATAAAAATTATCTAAGCATAGTCAACATTTATCAATTCCGCATTTCTTTATAACCAATGCTTCTTCTGATCAGCAACAATTCAGCCCATCCAGCCATAATCATAGCATTCGTCTGAAAATCATTGTATATTCATTGTCAGAAGGAAGGAAGCCTCTTTTATTTGACAAGCATTTGGTAGGAGAGATGAAGAACTATCGCCAAGAGCCAAATGATCTACTAGAAAATACTCCGATCCCCAAAAATGACGACTTGAGTCGAGAAATGGTAATCTAAATCTACGACTAATGAAGTAGGCGGAGTCTAAATCGATGAGATGACTTTTTTATCTCATCTATGATTATTAGGGTTTTTAGGGTTATCACTATGGACACCATGACAATTAGGTCAATGGCTGAAAATTACAGAGTTCATTGTAAATGGGTCTAGGTTTATGACACTCTAATTGTAATTATCCCTTTCTGATTTGAAATGGTAGCTAGTGAGTGATCTACCTAGATGTGAGTGCAATTTTGTAAATCTAGAATACTATGGAAAGTTGGTATAATCATTGTGAAGAATGGAAACTTGGAACTTTGTAAATTTTACACTCAAGTGATACTTTGGTTATGAACTTGTTACTCCTTGCTATTTGGGCATGGTACCTATTTTAAAGGAAGGAAAAGTACCCAAAAACTATGAAGATTACTGTAGATTACTGTACCTCAACTTCGAAAACAACAGACTTCTTTAAGACTATTACACTAACGTAGAGAAAAACACCTAGAACTACCCCAAATGAAAGAAAATGAGAGCCCAGAAAAGTGGTCACCATCCCCGATGGATGCATACCGTAAGAATGACTCTGTCTGAAACAAGTGGGGACCATACATCTCGGTGGGCGGAGCCTGCCGAGTTCATCGAGTCCAGGTGGGCGGAGTCTCCATCGATTCAGTGGCTGGGAACTGACGGATGGTCTGAATGGAGCAGGTGGATGGCATCGACACGTGGATTAGGGGGTGGCGATGGTGTTGGTGGCGCTTCTGAATGACTTGGAGCCTTGTAAATGTGATATCAATCGTAGTTTGTATGATAGTCCAAAAACAGTTAGAAAGTGGAATCTATGACAATACTTCATTTCAATAGAATTATCATTTGAAAACCATTAAATAACTAACAAGGAGTATTTGCTCTAGTTTCTGTTGATAGGCGCCAGTCTTCGAGTATCGTCGCAATTTATAATATTAACTTTGTTGACATCTGGCCATTCTCTGAAAATTATTCAGTATCTTCTGAATTTTAGTTATAGATACGGCTCACCTCATCTGATATTGTTTTTAATCACCGGAATAGTTTGTCCTATAATTTTTATCTGAGAGGTCCAGATGGAAGAAGCATTGGGGAATAAATTTACTTTTGAATCGATTCTCTCATCAACACTTCCTGCCACGTCATCTGGAGCATTGGGACGGTGCTGGAGCATCTGAGAAGTTTACGGGATTTTTCTTTGTGATAAGGACTAGACATTTGATTTATGTTTTTCGGGACTTTATTGAAAGTTATTACGATTACAATGGAATTGAACAAATGAGAACATGAAATCATGAAACAGAAACAAATGATAATAAATACAGAGAAATTAGAAAAAGTGGCACCGTCCGGTCTTTTTGAGGATGTTCTGCGACTGTTTCACTCCGAGCACATTGGTCCTTGTCGTCGTCGCCTTTTTCTGCTGCTCCTTGGTCTTCTGCTTCTCCTCGAACAGCCGGAGACGTTTTTCCTCGTTCATCGTCGACTTCTAGGGCATCTGCATCTTCCTAGTCGGAGCCGGGGAGCAATGGACAATGGGGGCTCTGCTGGCGGCTCCGAGAGCAGCTGGCACGGTCTTCCTGGAAGACGTGAAGGTCTCAAGGGGCATCTGCTTCGATCTCTTGGCGGCAGAGGAGGCAGATGAGCTCGCGGAGCCGTCAGAAGAAGGCGAAGAAGCGGATCCCTTTCTCTTGTGGGACTGGGATTGCTTCTGATTCTCCAATCGGATAATCTTTCCGATAAGTTGCTCGGCGAGTTCCTGTTCTGCTCCATTCCTGATGTCTCCTTGGTGTTAGCGTCATCAAATGCTTGGAGTGGCGCTGCCAAGAGGATGAGGAAACGGAGTGACTCCTTTGCCCACTTTCCGATGGAGATGTATCGGGAGTAAAGGGTCACTTTGGAGTTGATCTCGATGAAGCCTTGTCTCATTGTTACCGGCTCCCTTGCGAAGAAACGCCTTGACGATGAGCTTGGTGTCGGCTGCTCTGAAGTCCTCCAACGATGCATCCAGTCGGATCAGTTTCTGAAGCGACTCGACCACTTTCCTTCCAGCCGAAACGCGACGAGTGTAGCGGGTAGCTTTTGTGCTAGACATAGCTCTAGATGTATGGTTGAGAATAGTTCTGGAATAAGGAGTGTTAGGAGTGTTATTGGAGAGAATTCAGAAGGGAAGAGATGAGTGTACGCTAAAAATTGATCATAGTCAACTAGAACTAATCTAGAGCATTGTTAGACACTATCAGATTTAAGAAAGGCAAGAAGGTTAATGAAGAATGTCTAGAAGCTAGTGGAGTCTAGATTACCGTACCCTAACACTAAAAGCTTGAATAAAAAATGAGAGCCTAAAAAAATGGTCACCATGCCCGATGGATGCATACCGTAAGAATGACTGTGTCTGACAAGGGAACTATTTTGAACTTTTCTGCAGATTTGTTTTGTGCTTTAAGATGTATGTCACACAAAATCGAAAATATAGTCAAAAATCGGACAAGAGGTCACGTACCATTCGATTTCATCGGTAGTCATCGATTCGGTGACCGGGAACGGACGGATGGTCTCGGAGCAGATGCAGAGCATCGGCACATGGACACCCGGCGGAGAGGGTGTTGGTGGGAAAGATCGTACGAGTAGAGAAGGGAGAATAATAGGGATCATCGCAAAAATAGAAGTTTCAAAGATAAGTGGAAGTGATTGGGCATCTAGAACTTGATGAAAGTAATTGATTTTAGGCTTCTGAATTCAGTTTGTTTCTGGAAATTCGACGTGCCATAGCTCGAAGAATCACAGTTTTCATTATGAATTGGTTGATATCTTGGTGACGAATCCATAGCAACACATTTAAACATAACTTTTCGATTCAATTAACATATTTTTAAAACTTCTCAGGATGTAATACAGGGTCAAAAAGTGCCCAAAAAACTATTCGATAACAATTTCTCAGCCCATTTACTGTAAAAACTGTGACTTTCCAATTTTCGACTTCGAATCTCCAGAAGTAGGCAAGTTTTGGAAACCCAAAAAAAAACTAGTTAAACAACACTGAATTTATTAGAAAACACATCGAAAAACTTGAAAAACTAGAAGCATCCATTCATTCCACCATCCAAATTGATAGTATTCCGTTCGCATCATCGTCGCAATTGCATAATATTCATTTCGCCCGTCATCCTTTTTCTGAAAACCAATCAGTTACATTCCGAGCTTCTATTCGATGCTACTCACAACTTCGCAATAACAAAGTTGCTCCAATCCATCCAGCTCTACAGTATCCGAAGAGAAAAAGGAAGAAGAAGAAGAAGCATCGGGGAATAAATTGACTTCTGAATCTATTCTGTTTCATTGACACTTTTTGCCACGTCATCTGGGGAATGGAGATCATTTGGTGGGAAGGACACGTTGTTTCAATCTGCTCAATTTCTTTCTGATAAAGACTAGACACTAGATTTAAATTTTTTGGACTTTATTGAAATTGAGTATCATATTACACGAAAATGATAAAAATGAGATCACAAATTGATAAATAACACAAAAAAATAAAAATATCATGAAAAATTAGATTATTTGAAGTTTCTTCGTCCGGTTTTCCTGACAATTCGCTCCGTTTGCTTCTGCGAGAGTACTTTGGTCCTATTAGTCGTCGCTTGCTCCTGACGCTTCTTGGCTCTTTGCTTTTCGATGAACATCCGAAGGCGTTCATCCTCGTCGACGACTGACGTCTTCTGAACTCGTTGAATCCGTTGAGCTGGAGAGAACTGCTTCGTCGGTGCTCTCACTGTTCCTCCGATTGCCTTTGGGCTCGTCCGCTTCGACGTGGTGCATTCTTCAAGCGTAGGCGGATTCTTTGAGGTCGTAGATGCCGTAGAAGAGGTAGAGGAAGACGTCGATGATTCCGAAGAAGATGGTGGGCTCACCGAGCCTCCGATAATGCTCTTCTGAAGGCGAAGAGCAATCTTCTGCTCCCGGAGAGCACGAATCTTCTTCAACAGTTGATGAGCAAGCTCCGTCTCATTTTTGCCAGCTCCCTTGCGAAGAAACTCCTTGACGATGATCTTGGTGTCGGCGGTCTTGTAATCCTCCAACGAAGCATCCAGTCGGATCAGTTTTTGAAGCGACTCGACCACTTTCCTTCCAGTGGAGATGCGCCGAGCGTAGCAGGTAGCTTTTTGAGAAGACATAGTTATAATTGAGTGGAGAATAGTTCTGGAATAAGGAATGTTAGAAGGGTTATCGGAGAGAATTCAGAAGGGAAGGAGATGAGTTTTTACTACTGTAATCAACTAGAACTAATCACGAACATTGCTAGAGACTATCAGATATAAGAAAGGCAAAAAGGTTCATAGAGAATGTCTAGATACTAGTGGAGCTAGTGGAGCCTAGATTACTGTAGCCTAACATTAATAACTCTAATGAAAAGAAAAATGAGAGCAAAGAAAAGTGGTCACCATCCCCGATGGATGCATACCGTAAGAATGACTCTGTCTAAAACAAGTGGGGACCATACGTCTCGGTGGGCGGAGTCTGCCGAGTTGCTCTGTTCCAGGTGGGCGGAGTCTTCATCGATTCAGTGGCTGTGAACTGACGGATGGTCTAAATGGAGCAGGTGGATGGCATCGGCACGTGGATTAGGGGGTGTCGATGGTGTTGGTGGGAACGGTGGATAGGCTGGAATTCCAGCAAAAGTATAGAATTACGCTTCTGAATGACTGTTAGAGCCTTGTGATATCAAGTTATTTGTGTGCATAACAGTCCAAAAACTGTCAAAACTAGTGGAATCTATGACAATACTTTATTTCAATAGAATGATCCTTTCAAATCCATTAAAGTATCCATTCATCTCGTCTCTGTCGGTAGAATCAAGGCCTCTATCATCGTCGCAATTAAATAATATACTTTTTGTAGTTGTCTTCGGACATAATCTGAAAATCAGAAGATAATTTCCAAGTGCTCATTTGGTTAGTCTTACTCGAACAGCGCTAGACATTATCCCGCTCGCTTTGATTTGCTTTTTTTGAAGCGAAGGTGTCCGGAGAGAGGAAGCATTGGGGAATAAATTGATTTTTGAATCGGCTCTTTTATATCGACACTTTTGCCACGTCATCTGGAGAACAGGGGCGGGGTCGGAGCATCTAGTGGGAAGTTCACGTGGAAATGCAAAATTTGAGCTTCAAGTGAAGTTTTTTGTCATAATAAAGAGCGCATTTTACTCACTATCAGCACTTCCGAATCTATAAGAATCCCTTTTTCCAGAGAAGGAGAATCAACTTCAAGTCAATCGGTCCAAAAGACGTCTTCTGAAGACGACGTGGAGCATGAAAATTCTCCGATTCCGGTGGCAGAAGGTGGTGATTCTGCCGACGATGGAGACGATGAGGGCGATGATAGGAGTTCCAGCTTGACTGCTTCCCCTGACGCTGCTCAGCGAGCCGAGCCAGAGGAGCCAGCTCCAGTTCAGGTGGGTCTCTTTTTCTCATGTGCTCTCCTGGGATAGAGAGTAATTTTTAGGATTTTGATTAATTTTTTGACTTTTCGTATCGAAAAACCATAAATTTCCAAAGTTTTTCATTTATTTCGCACTATTTTCTATATTTTGATCACATTTGACACAATATTTTTTACAGTAGAGCACTATTTCTCCCTTGTCCGTGATTGCTCGTCAAATTCACTGTCTACAGTACCCTATCTACCATATTCTCTTTCAGCCATTATCATCTGCTATCCCTGCATGTCTGGAAGGCAAAACACCTGAGGAAATTCAACAGTGGAAGAAAGAGCAGTTCAATCTAGCCCTAGCAGGTCAGCAATGTGATCGTGGCTGGGGGACAAGTAAAATGAATTAGGTCAAAATTCTAGGCCACCTAGAATAGTGAACTTTGAAACCGTTTTCCCTTGAATTCGATGATTTTGCCCAAAATGCCACAGAAAACGTTTTCTCTTCAAAACATGGAACACAATTCAACTTGGCCTATCTCTCACCCCCTTTCCTCTTCCCCCAGCCACCACATCCCTCCCCTCCCATTCTCCATCTCCTCAATAACCCCCCTCCGCAGACCTGCTCGGCGCCGGAATCGAGAACCGTTTCTACGTGCACATCAACTTTGACTCGATGCAAATCACGCCGATGCTCAATGCGAGCGTTCCGACGTCACTGAACAACAGTTCGGGTAGCGATCCACAGGTCAGCGACTCGGAGGACGTTTTGTTGAGGGGCGAAAGGGCGCATCGGTATGCGCAGCGCAATCCGCTCCGTACAGAGTTTAGAGGTAATTTTGTAGTGGGAATAACTCTTTCAGTACTCTATGTTTTATAGAAATCGAGGTTAAACGAGTTTTGGGTACTTACAAAGAAGCTGCACGGCCTCATGAGTTGATCTTTGAACCAAATTTCTACATTTGATAGTCGAATGCTCCTGGAGCACATTCATGAAATGATATTCTGCAAAATGTTTCTGAGCACCGAGATATGAGTCAGATATTGTGCTCAAAAGCATTTTGCTGAATTTTTTTCATGAATGTGCTCCAGGAGGATTCGACTATCAAAGGTAGAAATTTGGTTCAAAGATCAACGCTTGAAGTCAAGTGTTTTGCATTAAAAACAAAACAAAGCTCACCTCTAAGTGCTCAAAACTCGTTAGATTTCCATTTCCATGAAAACACCGTACTCTATCAATAACCATCCTTCAGGCAGGAAGAAAAAACGTGCTCCAAGGGTTGTCAAATCCGAGCCCAACATCCTTCCATCTTTGCAAGTCCGCTACGCACCACTGGTCAACGATGTGCTCCATGACAATCCGGTGCCAATAGAAGAAGCTGTTCGGAATGCTGCTGAACTGAAGACGACTCCAATGGAAAGAAAGGTCCGACTGTTTCTCCGTGGTCCCAATTTGGATGGAATTCCGAATGTCACTGTGGAGATGTCCGACTTATCCGCTTCACTTCTCAAGTACATGCATCTGATTGTGCGCTCTGTGAATTGGGGTCAACGATTAAACCAGGAAAATCGGCTCATGAAGTTCACCTACGACGTCTTGTACTGCTTATTCGATCAAGAGCACAAAGTGCATCTCAGTGAGCTCGTCGACGAGGAGCCCGACTCTCCGAAGTTGGTGCAAGACTGTCTCGACGTGCTCGGCGTGCTCGCCAACATCGAGCAGTACGTCCCGGGTGTCAGTGTGGATAAGAGCAACTTCAAATGCTCCCGACTGAATATAAAGCTCAGTGAAATGATGTCGGAGCCGGCGTTGGTGGCCGGGAATGTGTTCCCCAAGTGGTGTTTACGGCTCCTCACGCAACACCCGTTGCTTTTTGAATTTGAAACGAAGAAATCGTTTATGGAGGTGATTAGATTGATTAGAGCTTGATGAAAAGGGGCGTGTCCAGTGATTTATATCAGTCGAAGTGGAATTTGAAGGAGATCAAGATTTCAGTATTTTACTGTGTGTTGGAATAGCATTTGGATGAGCAATGAGCTCTGGAAGTTTTAGAAAAACACATTTTCAGTATAGATTGCAGCGAAAAATGTGTTTTTCTGAGCTTAACCTGTCTGAAAACCGATTAAAAATGGTTTTCAGACAGGTTAAGCTCTGAAAAACTCATTTTTCGATACAATTTACTCTGAAAATGTGTTTTCCCATAACTTCCAGAGCTCACAGCTCATCCGAATGCTATTCTAAGACAAAGCAAACTACAGAAGCCATGATCTCCTTCAAATTCCACGTCCATTGATATAAATCACTCCAAACCCTCCCCTCCTTCCAGCTAACCTCCTTCGGCGTTTGCCGCACCGTGAGCACGCTCCTAAAGCGAGAAAGAAACGAGGCCGTCCGCAACAATCTTCCCGTTCCCCTTCAAGACCCCTACGAGTACGCGGACTATGAAAAGTTCATCGTGCGTCGAGAGAATCTTCTGGAGCACGCCAAGTTGATAATGGAGTTCAATGCGGAGAAGAGGTCGTTGTTGGGGGTGGAGTTCGAGGGGGAGAATGGCACCGGGAACATGGATTTCTTCGGACTCGTTGGCGGCGAGTTGCAGACAAAGTCGTTGGGGTTGTGGATGTGCGAGGATGTGGTGGACAATGAGGAGGAGGTCGATTTGGGGATGGGATTGAAGCCTCCTGGGTAGGTTGGGTCTCAAATGAAGTGATAGTGCGCTTCATTGTGTAGTGGATGAGAGAGTGCGAGACGCAGACCGTCTGTCGATCTGCGTCTCGTAGGATCATGTGCTGTCTTACCAGTGTCACAATAGAGCGCGATAACACTTTGAATACACAAATAATAACATGGATTCGTTTGGTTTCAATGTTATCCAATTTTGTCAAGTTCAGAACTTCAATGGGCGTGGTTTATGGGTCTCGTCGCGAAAAACTTGCAATTTCACATTTTTATTGGAATTTTTTCGTTTTTTTCTTCACTATTGCTTGCGATCTGGCCTCTTCTAGCCGATAGGGACTAGAAAAATGTTGAGGTTGAATCCTAGGCCAGCTGAAATCGTGAATATTAATGTTTTCTTGATTTTTTCCTGTTTTTTCTACAATTTTCCCTGATTTTTCAAAGTTTTTTTGTCAACAGTGATAATTTTAATCATTTTTAGCGAAAAAATATTGAAAATCATTGAAAAGCAGAAAAAATCATGATTTTTCAAGGTTTTTTGTCGAAAAAGATTTAAAATCCTTGAAAAATCATGAAAAATGACGAAAAACTTCAAAATCAAGAGAATTTTGAAATTTTTCGACTCGAATTGGCCTAGAATTCAACCCCGATGTTTTTCTAAATAGTCCCTATTCACTATATCGCATTATCAAATTGCATCCACTATGATCCTACTGAATCCTGAACGATACAATCAATTAAAATGCGTCTTGTGCGTCACTCTCACCAAAACACGCTCTTCTTCCAGCTACTACGTCCACCACGAAGGCGGTCTCTTCCCGGAACCCCTTCCACAAGACCATCCGAGCATCGACCGAGTCTGTGAGCTCTTCCGCTTCATGGGCTCATTCGTGGCGAAGGCGTGTCTGGATAACCGACGCATCAACCTTCCACTATCCCTTCCATTCTTGAAACTAATTTCCGATCCACGTGTCAATGGAGCCGACGAAGTGGAGCTCAAAGATGTGCTCGGTTTTTCCGATCTGCAAGTGGTCTATCCGGAGAAAGGCAAAGTTCTGAAGGCGTTGGAAGACTTCCTGATAGAATATAAAGAGATCCTTGCTACGGGCGACAATGGGGATAAAGCGGAAGAGGAGAGGCTACGGAGGATGTGCGGGCTCCGAGTGAAGTTCAATGACACAGAGCTCCACGTGATGGATCTCGGACTTCATTTTGTGTACGCAATTGAAGACAAGTCACAGACAATGCAAATTCGCTCTATTGAACACTTTCAAAACGAATAGTTTAAAACTAGTTGAGTACCCTCTGCGATTTCTATAAAAAAGTCTACAGCCTTTTTCATAGAAAATACAGATGTTGACTAATTTTGTACTATTCGTTTGAAAAAGAGTTCAATAGAGCGAATTTGCATTGTCTGTGACTTGTCATTCTACGTTTTCACTATCCACCAACAGAAACTGCGCTCTATTGAGAATTGCAATTTTCTCTTCCATCCTACAATTCTCAATAGAGCGCACTTACTACACCGAGTATATATGAACATTCAAACCCTTTTCAGGGTCAATCCATCATCGAACATTTTCAATTTACCCGAAATGGAGCTCATCCCTAATGGAGCAGAGACGCTGGTAGAAGATGAGAATCTAGAAGAGTTTCTCGAAAAGATAAAGGAGTGGTATTTTAACAAGGGAATTTCTCGGCAGGTAATAAGCAAATAATGTTGATTTTTAGCGATTTTCAGCGGAAAATTTGGGATTTTTCAATGAATCATGAATGTTTTTCAAATTATGGAGATATTGATAGCAGAATTTTATGGGGATTGCGATTTCAATACTCTATTTTCATTGGAAACAAGTTCTAATGAGTTTTGACCACATTAAGTGCCCGAAACTCTCTAAAACTTGATTTCGATGAAAAAAAAACAGTGCTGAAGTTGAAATCTCCATAGAATTCTTCGCTTAATACTACCCATACTAAAATACTAACCACTCTGGCCTAAAAAGTCAATCCTAGGCCATCTTTACAAATCCTCTATGACCTAAAAATGGTTTCCTAGGCCACAAATCAGTTAGTCCTCTAAACAACAATTCCTTCAGATCCGTGCTTTCCGTGAAGGATTCGACCGAGCGTTCCCTCTTCATTCGCTCAGAATCTTCACGCCAGAAGAGCTGCGGGAGATTCTGTGCGGAGAGCTGAAAACCGACTGGATAAAAGAAGATCTTATGGCGAACTTGTGTCCAGAAAGTGGCCTAGAAGACTCACAGCTCTACTTTGGCTTCATCGAAGTGATGGATGCGCTGACTGTGGATGAGAAAAAGGCGTTCCTTCAGTTTGTCACTGGGCGCTCTTCGCTTCCGCCGGGTTCGTTTGAGAAAAATTATTGCGAATTTTTAATGAAAAACGTGTTTTTATCGATAAAATTCATGAAATTCAACCTCAAACATCATATCTGACGACAAAGTGTGGACTTTTGACAGAAAATCTGCACTTTGTCGTCAGATACGCTGCTTGCACCGATAGTTACAAAATTACTGTACCTATTCGCTGCGAGACCCATTCCTAACTCTTTTTCTCTATTAATCCGCAATTCCTCTCAAATTTCCAAATTTCAGGCGGTCTGGCCAACCTGCATCCAAAGATTGCAGTCAAAAAGATGGTTGGGGCTTCCGACAATGCGTTACCAACGGTGAGTCTGACGCACAAGACGCTTTTTATTGGTTTTTTCCAAAAAACTTTCAATTTGTGACAAAAATTACCATTTTACAGTAATTTTTGTTTGAAATTGAAGGTTTCATTGGAAAAAATCAGGAAAAATCAGTGAAAATCAATGAAAATGCACTATTTTTTCGAAAATTTTCAAATTTCCCTCTATTTCAGGCGAACGTTGATCTACACTTGCTCGAGCTCCCAGACTATTCGAGCCCAAAAATTCTTCGCGATCGCCTGATTGCAGCAATCAATATGGATAATTAAACCCTCCCCTTTTTAATCGATTTTATTGTCAAAAAAATATTCTTGCGACATCGGGCGAGCGCGCGAAACCGAGCGAGTTGAAAAAATAGGCCCCGCCCCCTCGGGTCGGCACCGCGCCGCACTTTCTTGATATCGGATTTTTGGCAATTTCTTGAATTTTTCGTAACTTTTTCCTGAATTTCCCTATTAGGAAATTAATTCTCTTGGATTCAAAGTTAAAAAATCAAAGAAAAATTTTGTCGTCACCGAGAAAATCAATTTTTAAAAACGCGCGTCGCAGCGGTGCAAAAAAAGGTGGAGCCTATTTTTTGAAATCGCTGGGCTTCGCGCGCTCGTCTCGTGTCGCATCTTTATTTTTTTGACAATACCCTTTCATGTGATATTTTCTTGTGTCATCTTCACTCGCATTCACAAATCATCTAATTTTTAATCAATTATCATCAATTTTATCGTGATTTTCCCATATTTCTAATATTTTTAACTAATTTTATTAAATTCGCTAAAATTGTGGGCTTTTGAGCCGTATTCAGGTTAATTTTTGAAATAACTGGAAAGAATAAAAATTATACTGGGAAATTATACTTGGAAATTTGTGGATTTTCAGAAAAATTAGTGAAAAATTAGCGCTTTTCAATTTTTTTTGTGATTTTTTTCCAATTTTCGCTCCAATCTGACGAAAAGTCCGCAAACACCACGACGCCTAACTTGCGGACTTGCAGTTTTTCGAATTTTTTTTTGAAAATTTTTCGCGAAAAAACATGATTTTTTGCTTGTTTTTCATCATTTTTCTTCGTTTTCCATGATATAAAAACAATTTTCCTTATTTTTCATCAATTTTCAGCACTTCCAGCCAAAAATGCCGGCCCCCGTTTCCGATCAGGCTCCATTCGTGATTCTCGACACGACAATGGGCAAAATCGCTCTGGAGCTGTATTGGAATCACGCGCCACGCACTTGTCAGAATTTTTCGCAACTCTCGAAGCGAAACTATTATAATGGAACCGTTTTCCATCGCATTATTTCGGATTTTATGATTCAGGGGGGAGATCCAAGTGGAACAGGTGGAAAAAATCATAAAAATCGAATTTTTTGTTGAAAATTAAGTTTCAGGCAGAGGAGGAGCCTCGATTTACGGAGATCGGTTCGCCGATGAGATTGACGAGCGGCTGAAGCACACTGGAGCCGGGATTCTGTCAATGGCCAATGCAGGTAAGGGAATCGGATGGAAACTGATGAAAAACAGTGAAAAATGATGGAAATTTAGCAGTTTTCGAATAGAAACTACTAAAAATGGCTGAAAATTGATGAAAAGCGATGAAAATCCTGGATTATCAGCAAATTTGTGCTGTTCTCAAGTAAAAATGACTAAAAATTATGAAAAACAGTGAAATTTCTGCATTTTTCAAGAAATTTGTCTATTTCCTGATGAAAATCACTGAAAATTTCAGGAAAATTTACTGTTTTCAAGTAAAAATCTATTGAAATTGATGAAAAATATTTTTTTTCTCATTTTTGCACTGAAATCAGCAAAAAATCATCAAAACCATCAATTTTTCATCAAAATTCGCTAAAAATGACAATGTTCACCACTCCATTTCGATGTTCATTGAAAAAACCTTCTAAAATCAATAAATTCCATTCAAAAAGTTCAATTCTAGGCCCCAACACGAACGGCTCGCAGTTCTTCATCACTCTGGCACCCACTCAACATCTCGATGGAAAACACACCATTTTTGGGCGTGTCGCTGCTGGAATGAAGGTGAAAAAAGATAGAAATTGGGATTTTGAAGAGAAATTGTGGAAAAATAAGGGATTTTCGTCGAAAATGAAATTTTAGACTCAAAATGGAAAATTATATGAAAAACATTTTTTTATCTATCAAAAATCACTGAAAGTCGGTATTTTTGACGGGAAAATGATGAAAAAATCCTAATTTTCATCGAAATTTACTGAAAAATTGACACTTTTGACATGAAATTGATGAAAAAACTCTATTTTTCATTAAAATTCACTGAAAAATTGATATTTTTGTGTGAAAACTGATCAATTTTATCAGTTTTTAGTGATTTCCTATAAGAAATTCAAGTTTTTCAATTGAAAATTGAAAACGTTCTCATTTTTCTACAAATTTACACCCAAAAAAAAAAATTACACCAATAAAGTTAAATTTTACCCCAATTTGTTCAATTTTCAATGATTTTTCCGGGTTTTTATAGTCTTTTTGTAAAAAAAAACGTATTTTAGTGATTTTTTATATTTTTTTCGAATTTCCTGTAATTTTCCGCAGTTTTCATTGATTTTTTCCAAGTTTTCAATATTTATTTTTCTTCTATTTCTAAAATTCAAAAAAAATTTCCCCAAACCCCCCTTTAAAATCTCAATTTTTCTTCAGGTGATTGCAAATATGGGCCGAGTGGACACTGATAATCACGACCGTCCACGAACTGATATTCGGATCATCAAGGCCTATCCGTCGGACACTTCTGCTCTTTCCTAATCAATTTTTGTGCTATTTTGTGCTCTTCTATTATTTATTGATTCTCTGTACTGACTTTGGTGGATTTTGAATGAAACTTGATTTTCAGCGATTTTTAGGGTTTTTTTGGTTTTTTTTCGAGATTTTTTAAATTTTTTTTCGAAAATTTTGAATTTTTTACAATTTTCGAAGTTTTGCAGTGATTTTTTTCAAATTGTTCGGTTTTTTTTTTAATTTTTAGTGATTTTTTCTGATTTTTCAGAATTTTTCGCAGTTTTATAGCGATTTTCTCAATTTTTCCCCTTTTTCTCCAAATTTTCCCCAAAATTTCCAAAAATTTGACCTCCCACCCCAAAAACCTGCAAAAACTGAAATTTGGCGCGCCACGTGTCATTTTTCCCTCCCAAAAATGCCCACTCCAAATCGATTTCCCTCTCATTTATTCCCTAAATTTTCTCCTCCTCGAAGTTCACTAATCATCAATGGGATAAAAAGTTTAACGATAAAATTCGAGAGTAATAAGGAAATAGGAATGTATAATCGAATTATGAGGATTCCATTTTTCAACGCTGATTTGAAGTGAGTTTGTTTTTTTGGAAAATTTGGAAAAAAATTGAGAGAAAATTAAGAAAAATTATTGATTTTTGAAGTTTTCGGGAGGTTTTCAGAAAATTTATTGAGATTTTTTGGGGAAAATTGAGGAATTTTTGAAAAAATTTTTTTTTTGAAAATGCCGATTTTTTTTACAATTTTGCAATTTTCCCAGATTTTTTTTTGAAAATTCGGTTTTTTTCGATCGATTCCAATCAATAATAAATCAATGAATCAAAAATTTAAAAAAAATTCAATTAATTTTCATCCAGTTGAAAAATCAATAATTTCGATCAATTTTCGAAAATTTCGCTGTAATTTTTTTCCTCAAAAAATTCTGTCTATTTCAAAAAAAAATCAAGAATTTCAATCAATTTCCATATTTTCATCATTTTTCAGTTATTTTTTCTAAAAACTAAAAAATCAATAATCCTCATCCAAAAATCAATATTTTCTCATCTTTTCAGAAAACGCCCTTGGCTATTCGCACATTTGATGTGCAAACTGATGCCGATTGTTTTATTTTATTCGTCTGGTCCCGCATTATTCAAAAGATTCGTCGGAATCGACGAGAAATTGATTTTTGTGAGTTTTTATTGATTTTTTGGAAATTTTGAAAATTTTTGCAGTTTTTTCAGCGAATTTTTAGTGATTTTTCGATCAAAATTTCAAGAAAACTGGAAATAATAAGGAAAAATATTGATTTTTTTTTTAATTTGGAAAATTATCGATTTTTGCAGCGAATGCTAATATTCATGGACACCCCAATGAGCATCGCATGGATCGGCCGAAAAGTGAACGGAATCTTCCTTTCTCTCGAGTTGGCTCGACTCTGGCCATTCGCGCTCTACGGAGAAACGTGCCATGTTGAGGTCTCGACGCGAAAATGACAAAATTTTGGGTCTCGACACGAAAATTTGAACTTTTTGGGCTTTTTTCGAATAAACTGACATTTTTTACTCGAAAAACTATTTTCGTTCTTTTTTAGGTCTCGACACAAAAAAAAACTACGAAAAAATCGATTTTCCAGGTGAAAATCGTTAAAAAATCAATACTTTTGCAGGGATTCCCAAAAGGCTTCACCCTCCAGGACAGCGTCGCCTACATCGACATAATTCTGGTATTTTTGATCTACTGGACGATGATTCTCTTCGGAAGTTTCATTTTCTGGGATGTAAGTGCGCTCCATTGAGAAAAATCAATAAAAATTTATGAAAAATCAATAAACCATCGATTTTTCAGTTTTCCTGGTTAATGGACGCCTTTCTTGGCTTTCTGACAATGTTCCTCCAAATGAACTACTGGACGAGGATTCGATACAATCAGCCGTTCACAATTCCTCTCATTCGGAGCCGATTTCGTCGATATTGGGTGAGGAATATTGATTTTTGGGAGGAAAATCAATAAAATATTGTTTTTTTGGGGAAAATTCGGTGAAAAACTGATAATTTTGGGTTTCGAAGCGAAAAATATTATTCATTCGCCAAAATCGGACGAATACTACTGTATCCGGAGAACACGCTGTTGTGCGTGAACGCACAGAACGCGTGTAGTGCTTTGTAGTCCTCTCGGACAATCGAATTATTTTTTTTCTTTTTCATGTTTTTTCTTCATTTTTCTTCAAATTTCCTAGTTTTTTCGAGTTTTTTCAATTAAAATTAAAAATTGTACTGATAAACTAAAGATCTTTAATGAAAATTCAGCATTTCATCGACCATTTAGCTCGGATTTGACAATTTTCTCGCCCGATACGTTTTTAGAGTAATTTGTCCGTTTCTAGTCTGAAAAACATGCAAACTTTGTGATTTTATAGTATTTTTCAACCGTATTTGTCGTTTTTTGAAGAAAAAACTCGAAAAAACTAGGAAATTTGAAGAAAAATGAAGAAAAAACGTGAAAAAGAAAAAAAAATAATTCGATTGTCCGAGAGGACTACAAAGCACTACACGCGTTCTGTGCGTTCACGCACAACAGCGTGTTCTCCGGCTACAGTAGTATTCGTCCGATTTTGGCGAATGGATAATAAAATTGTGATTTTTTCGGAAAAAATCGGTGAAAAACCGATAATTTTGGGTCTCGAAGCGAAAAATAATGGTAATTTTCGTACCGAGACCCAAAAAATACAGTTTTGCAAGAAAATTAGTGAAAAATCAATAAATTTGTGAATTTTTTGAAAAAAGTCGAAAAATCGATAAATTTCGGTGAAAAATCGATAATTTTCGACAATTTCTTCATAAACTTTCAAAAAATCAATATTTCCACTTGAAAAATCAATAATCAATAACCAATTTCAGTACAAACTCAAGCCGGATCCATTCCACGAGGAGGACAATATGCCGTGTCGATCTTGCGCTCTTCGGATGAAAAAGAGGAAATAATTATCGGTTTTATCGATTTTTAACTTATTCTCTGAACTAATCCCTTTATTTTTGTGTAAAATCAATAATTACGTGTAATAATAAACTGCCAACACGATAATTTGACCCCTCCAACTCAGCAAAAATGACAACTCTACAACTCTACAAAAAAGCAATAAAATTTTGAGAAATTCTAACTTGACGCACAGAAAATGCGAATCGGAAACACTACCGAACGGGCGGCTCCGTGGAAATTTTACTGGACCTTCGACCGCTTCAAACTGAGAAACTGGCAGTGAGTTTTCTAGGCCATGGCCTAACTTTTCACCGATTTTTCAGAAATCCCAAACTGATTTACACCCATATCGGGCTCAAGTTGCTCATTTTTTTGTTGCACACTTTTGGGATGTATTTGCCGGCTTATGATTGGTTGAATGAGAATTATGAGGGGATTTGGATCAAGGGGAACTTTCATATGGAGATGAGGATGTATCTGATGGTGGGTGGAAGAGCGGAAGCTAGGCCATGTATCCGAACGCAGATTAGTGGCCTAGAATTCTCCATCTGTAAAAGTTAGGTCAAAGACCACTTTTACAGTAGGAGAATTCTAGGCCAGATATCCGAACGCAAATTAGTGGCCTAGAATTCTCCACCTGTGAAAACCAGTCCATGGACTAACTTTCACAGGTGGAGAATCCTAGGCCAGCTATTCGAACGCAAATTAGTGGCCTAGAATTTTCCATCTGCAAAAGTTAGGTCAAAGACCACTTTTACAGGTGGAGAATCCTAGGCCAAATCATTTTTTCAAACTTTTTTCAGGCAATCCTAATAATTATCGATTTCTTCGTTACCAAAAACTACTTGGGACCCCTTTTAACCGGCCTCCATCATGGATTCAAAAGTTTCGATGAGGAGGCGGAGTCTACTATCCGATATCATTTTTATGCGGAAAAAGTTTGATTTTTTTCAAAATTTCAATTTTTAGTTTAAAAAAAATCAATAATTTTGCAGGATTTTCTGACTCGCTACTCGGCCGCCGATCGAGACACTTTCTTCACTACGTTTGTGATTTTCTCAATTATTTGGGTTATTAAACTGACTGCATCCATATTGAATTTCAATGTAGGCTATTGATTTTATCGATTTTTCCGAAAAATATCGATTTTTCAGTGGCTCTGGATCCCGATCACTTTTCTCGGATTCGCGGGCCTTTATTTGAATTTCTACCTTTTCGTTCAAACTCGCTATTATCGTCAATGGAGCATGAAGACATTTTTTATCACTTGGCTCTATGATTGGGTATGTGAACGCAGATTAGTGGCCTAGAATTCGCCACTGGTGATTTTCTAGTCCCTCGTTCTCTTTTTTGGAGACCGGGGGACTAGATTTTCACAAGTGGCGAATCCTAGGCCGTCAATCAGTTTTTGTTTTTGAATTTTTTTGGGAAAATTAGATTTTTTCAGTTTGTCTCCGTCAAAAATGTGGTGGATGAGCGGCCCGCCAGTTTCCAGAATGCTTATAATCGTCAAAGATATTGATTTTTCTAATAAAGTTTATTGATTTTTACGTGAACTTTATTCGTTGACACGTGGCACTTTTCAGCGGATTTTGAAAAACATTTGAATTTATTTCGGTTTTCAAGTCTCGACGAAGGAGTCTGTGGTTTTTTGGAAAAGTGAGATTTTTTGAAATGTTCGAATTTATTGATTTTATTAATCGATTTTTCAATCGAAAATCCCAACAATTTTCAGTGAAATTTGCTGAAAAATTAATCGAAAATTCCAAGAAATTTCAAAAATTCCTTATTTTCCCGGCACGGTGGGAGAAACGGGACGTTCAAGCCAAAGCGCGGTGGGAGGAGCCTAATTCTGCAAAAACGCCGCACGAATTTTTGCCAATAATTGGAAACAATTAATTAACACGAAATTCCAGAAGTTAAGAATATTTTTTCTGAAAAATTTTTTGAACATTTTATAGAAAATTAAGACAAAAACAAACTGTTCAAAGTAAATTTTCCAATCTGAACACTTATCGGCCAAAAAAATTTTCAAAACAAAATTTTTTTTCAAAATGGAAGAGAAAACGAGGTGGCCGTGGAAGAGAAAACTGTAGGATTGGGATTTCGCTGATTTTTCAAAAAAATTTGCCAGAAAGTTAGAGGAAGTTTTGAAAGTAAATTTTTTTGTGAATTGTAGAAAAAGTGGTTCTTAACATAAACCTCGAGGCGATTTTCACAAAAATCAGTGTTTCCCGAGAAAAGTTAAGAAAACCCAAATCCCCCCTCAAAGCACTGAATCTTTGAGAAAAATTCCCAGCATAACGGAGCATATCTGGCCGATGAGTTTTTGATAAGCTGTTTTCAAGGCTACTCCCAATCAGAATGTCGATTAAATTTTCGAAAAATTCTGTTTTTCTCATAATAACTGGAGCACAAGGCTGGGATTTATGAATCCGTTTTGAGGGCCGTGGCCGTATGGTCGAGTTTTTGCACGGATACGTCGCGGCCATCCTACCGGGCCCGGTTACGGTACCCCAGTCTGCAAACATCGTGCCAACCCAGCTGCACACTTTACATCAAACCCGACGCGCATTATTTCCCACGTCATTTTCGCGCACCCGAAAAGCCATCGATTTCAGCCGATTTTCAGCCGAATTTTATCGATTTTTTGTAGAAAAATGTCGGGATTCGACAACGACATATCGATCGGCGCGACGATGACACAGAGTCAGTCGTCGCAGGGATTCAGTCTGCAAATGTTCGGGTGAGTGAAAAAAGTGAAATTTATTGGAAAAAGAGAGGGTTTTGGTGGTGGAAAAGCTGAAATCAGTAGAATTTTTGCTGGAAATCAGTGGAAATGTATAAAAAAATTGAAAAAAATAGAAAAATCTGGAAATTTTGAAAAAATTGAAAAAAAAGTGAAAAATTGCGAAATTTTCAGAAAAAAGGGTAAAAAATCAATAAAAATATAATAAAAATTGAAAAAAAAATCAATAAAAATTTACAGAAAACCATCAATTGTCCTGGCACACCTCTCATTCAAGTCGGCCGCTCTTTTCTTCTACTTTTTCGCCAATTTCTTCACCAGCTCCTTCATTGTTCAGTTTCTGGTCATTGTGAGTCATTTTTGCATCAAAAATGTTGGAAAAATATGAAAAGTCATGAAAAAACTGTAAAATTGGATGGAAAAGTGAAAAATTAACGTAAAAATGTGAAAAATTCAGAAAAAATCATAAGAAATTATAAAAATAGATGAAAAATTAAAAAAATTGACGTAAAAAAGTAAAAAATCGATCAAAAATCATTATAAAACTGAATTTTACTGAAAAAATTCCATAATTTTGATAATTTTCAGCAATTTTGTACTGAAAAGTGATATTTTAAACTATTTTTCAAGTTTTCAGCACTAGAAATCATTAAAAACCAAAAAAGCAGTCGAAAATTGCAAAAATTTATGAAAAATTGAAAAATTTTGTTAAAAATCATGTGAAAATTACATTTTTCTACGAAAATTTGTTAAATTTGCATAATTTTTGATAATTTTCGTAAGAAAAGTGGTTTTTACATGATTTTGCCCGATTTTTCCAATATTTTCATCATTTTTTATAATTTTGCGATGATTTTTATGCTTTTATCACTTTTACACTGCGAAATGTAGTAAAATTTAAAAAAAAAATGTAAAAAGTTACATTTTTATTTAGAAAATTCGTCAATTTTAATATTTTTTCACTATTTTTTCAATGAAAAATCATATTTAACATGATTTTAAACAAATTTCATCTTTTTTTCGCACAGAAATATAAATTTTTAGCATTTTTCAACTGTTTTAGCTCAATTTTCCCTGAATTTCCATCAATTTTCACCATTTACCCCCCCCCCCCCCCCCCCCCCCCCAAAACTACCCAATTCCCTCCATTCCCTCAATTTCCAGCTGACCCTTCTTTCAATGGACTTCTGGACAGTGAAGAACATCACGGGACGTCTTCTGGTGGGCCTCCGATGGTGGAATTTCGTCGACGCCGACGGAAATAATCACTGGAAATTCGAGTCGGCCAAGGATATGACCCGTTTTCCGGCCATTGACAGACGTGTCTTTTGGCTCGGATTAGTGGCCGGACCGGCTGCGTGGATATTCTTTGTCACCACTGCATTCCTTACGCTGAAAGTGAGTGTTTTAACTGGAAAATGATGAGAAAACATGGTTTTTGAGCTCTAGAATAGTTGAGAAGCGTTTTTTGACGCACTAAACGCATTTTCTGGGTGTTTTAAATGATTTTGTAGTGATTAGAATCGGAAATATGTGAAAATTAGTGAAAAATAGTGAACATTATGTAAAAATCAATGAGAAAAAGTGAAAACTAGAAGAAAAATGTTGAAAAGTGCGTGTTGTGCGTAACACACGCTCCAGACCTGATTTGGAGCGTGTTTTGACGCACGACACGAAAATTTTGAGTTTTCACTAAATTTGTAATGATTTAAGCCGAAAATATGAAAAAATCAGTTAGAAAATAGTGGAAAGTAAGGGAAAAACTATAAAAATGAGTATTGTGCGTCGAAAACACGCTCCAGAACGGTTTAGAAGCGTGTTTTGACGCACTACACACACTTTTCGAGATTTCACTGATTTTGTATGATTTGAATCGAAAAACAGAGTTGAAAAGTGGGAAAAAAGGTGTAAAATGATGAAAATGAGTGTTGTGCGTCAAAAAACACGCTCCTGAATAGGTCTGAAGCGTGTTTTTGACGCACAACACGCACTTTTTATCATTTTTCACTGAATTTCATCTATTTCTTCAAATTTTCAATTCAAATCACCACAAAATCATTTAAAAAAAACCCCAAAAAGTGCGTCTTGTGCGTCAAAAACACGCTCTACTTTCATTTTTTCAGTTCGAGTGGATGATCGTTGCTCTGCTGGGAGCCTTGATGAACTTGGCCAATCTGTGGGGATATTTGCGTTGTCGATGGAATAACACGGAGCAGATGACGTCATACTTTCAGAAGTGGGCGTTCCTCAATGTAAGAGCACAAAAATGAGCAAAAAAGTGAAAAAATATGAAAAAATGTGCACTTTTGACCATTTTTCACTGATTTTGATATCAAAATTGCTCATTTTTATCGATTTTTCCAACTTTTTCTCAAAATTTCACTATTTCCAGGTACTCCGCCGAGCCCAGCCGCCAGCTCAGCAAGAGTATCAGAATCCGGTGTTCAGTGCTTAAAAATTGGCACGAATCCAAGAGAAACGAACCATAATAACAAGAAAAATGGAGTATTTATTTATTTTTTATAAATCTGTGTTTTTATACATTTTGAGCCCCGCCCCTTTTCTTCCCTTCGCTTTTCCCCTTTTTGAAACTCGAATTTTCTGTGATTTTCTCGGTTTTTTGCATTCAAAAACCACCAATTTTCATAATTATTGTACTTATGGTGAAATGTGTAAAAAAGTATTTATTCTGGATAACGGATTACTGTAGCCACTTCCATTTACGATACGGAGAACGGGGCGCTTCGACGGCGGCGTCCGGTCCTGGAGTTGCCACTGGAGCATACGTGGCGGGCTGAGTGGACTGCATTTTGGAGTGTTTATTAGGAGGAGAAAAAGTGATTTTGAAGAGGTTTTAGAGCGACTTGGCATTGAGCCAAGTTTTTCGAAATTTGGAGAACTTCTCATATCTCGATTATCCGTAATGATATCAAGAAAGTTTCAACTGGAAAGTTGTAGAGCTCAATGAGCTGATCATTTTATCAGTTGAGAGATTTTTGATAGCTCTACTGATAAGCGAGTTATGATGAAAGTTGTGATATCCTGGCACAATGCCAAAAATTACTGTATCTTGGTCATTTTTCACAGATATCAATAAAGTTCTTACTGAATAGTTGTAGAGCTCAATGAGCTGATCATTTTATCAGTTGACAGTTTTTTGATACCTTTACTGATAAGGGAGATACAGAACGTTTTGGCACTGTTTCATGTATTTTCATCATAATTTGCTTGCCAGTAGAGATATCAAAGTGCGCTTAACTGAAAAGTTGTAGAAAATAAGGAGGTGCATATTTTATCAATTGCAAGTTTTTTGGTAGCTCTACTGATAAGGAAGATACAATGAGTTTTGGCACAGAACCAAGTTTTCTCATTTTTATCATAACTTGCTTATAAGTAGAGGTATCAAAAAGTGCTCAACTAGTAAAATGATCAGCTCATTGAGCTCTACAATTCATCAGTTGAAACTATCCTGATATAAATACAGGGAACAGAGATACAATGAGTTTTGGCAGTGTGCCAACTATATCCTACTTTTTTGATCATAACTTGCTTGTAAGCAGAGGTATCAAAAAGTGGTTAACTGGTGAAAAAACCAGCTCATTGTGTTCTACAATTTCTCAGTTGAAACCATCTTGATATCAATACGGGGAACCGAGATACAATGAGTTTTGGCATTGTGCCAGGTTTCTCATGTTTTGATCATAACTTCCTTATAATAAAAGATATGGGAAAATGGTCAACTAGTACAATAATTAGCTCATTGAGCTCTACAACTTACTAATTGAAAGTTTTTTGATATCTTTCTCCCTAACCAAGATACACCGTTCAAAAGAAAGGCGGACAAAAAATAAAAAAAAACTAACCGGCTGTGGCTCATAACCCGGCTGCTCTGGCGGCGGTTCGAACTTGTTAACAGCCGCATTTCTCTCAGGACACTTGCAATAACTGGCATCCTGTCCAGGAGAGCCCGGTGCTCCAACCATTCCCACTTGTCCAGTCTCTCCGGGCATTCCCAATGGTCCCTGTGGTCCCACCGGTCCACTCTCCCCATCATTTCCTCTTTGTCCATCCCTCCCTGGATACCCAGCCGGTCCCTTCTGTCCCGGTGGACCATTGTCTCCCTTCGGTCCAAGTGGTCCCTTCTGACCTCTAGTTCCATCACGTCCATTCGGCCCTTGCTCTCCGAGTTTTCCGGGCTTCCCTGGCTCTCCAGGGATGCCCTGTTGTCCGGGGTACCCTTCCCGTCCATGCTCCCCGATTCTTCCGGGGTTTCCAGGAGGGCCTTCTGGTCCGGAAGGTCCCGCTTCTCCTGGAGCTCCGGTGGGTCCTCGTGGTCCGTTCGGACACACTCTGCAGCCTTTCGTCGGGTCGATCGTCACTGGTGGGGCGATTCCGGCGAGTCCGGGGGCTCCGGGCTCTCCTGATTTGCCTGGTTCTCCGTCGAGGCCCTGGAAATTGGGGTTGATGTGGTTGGGATGGTAATTATCGTTAATTATCGCTAATTACTCATAATTAATGTTGGGAAATTGATAATGTTGATAATTACTGCTAATTTCCTTATGTAAGTAAGTATAATTGTGATTGAAATTTGTTGAGTAGGTGGTAATTAACTAAATTTGCATGTTAATTACCACTAATTACCCTTAATTATCACTAATTACTACTAATTACCATTAATTACCAGCACCTAGAGCTAATTAACACTAATTACAGGCAACCGTCACGAATTACCATTAATTACCACTATTTCCTGTAAATTACCACTAATTATAGTTAATTACCACTAATTATCGTTAATTACCACTGATTATCGTTAATTACCACACAAGTGAAGCTAATAATTGTTCTAATTACCATTGACTATCACTAATTACCTTTAATTACCACTAATTACAGCTGATCATAGCTAGACACCGGTCAGCTTAATTAATTTATGTTAATTACCTTTAATTACCCTTAATTACCCCCTAATTAACTGCTAATTAACTTTTATCATTACAGATTACCGTTAATAACAATAGATATACCTTAATCCCCGCTAACTCTCATTCATTATCACTAATTAGTGTTAATTACCCTTAATCACCCTTAATCACCCCGCTGAATTGTTAATTACCCTAATTACCCTAATTAACTATTCACAAAATAATTCCCTCGAACTTTTTCAATTTCTTGGCACTTTGCCAAACTAGTTCCACTCGAGAATCCGTTCCACCACTTTGTCCCTCCCTTTCTCAAGGAGAAGGATTATAAAGTGGTTTTGAAAGAAAAGGGGCGGCGCTTATTGCTTATTATAATGATTTGATTTCTAATAGAACTAACTAAAAAATGAAAAATACGGTATTAAAGGAACATTGGTTTTTGAGAAAAAAAAATCGAAAAAAAATTTTCAAAAAAAAAAATTTTTTCGAAAAAAAAAATTTTTTTTCCAAAATTTTTAAAATTCCTATAACTCACAGGTTTACCAGCAGCTCCCGGTGGACCCGCTGGACATCCGTTGTTCTGATTACAACTGCACGTGCTGGCTCCGCCCTCCACAAAAGCGTCCTCTTTGACGTAGGCGGTGTGCAGTGGGTACGTTTTTTTGGGAGAGTCTCCGTAGGCCTGTAATTAGGGTAATTAGTTAATTGGGGTGTTAATTAGGATGTTAATTAGTTAATTAGTTAATTAGTGAATCATCGAAATTTGGGGATCAACTTAAATTTCCATTAACTATGAAAATCAGAATCTCGTCAGTGAAGCTGTTTTTGAAGGTCGTTAATTGACTAATTATCTAATTAGCTTGCTAATTAGTAGGATAATTATCTTAATTGCTCTTAATTACCCCAATTATCACCTTTTCTCATCATGAAAAAGTCAATAACCACTCCCATTTTTCAAATTGCATCGTTCACAGTCAGATCGAATAACTCACTAATTACCACTAATTAACTAGCTAATTAACGCATTAATTACCTCAGTAGACTAGTTAATGACCCTAATTACCATAATTACCCCCTAATTACCCCAATTAACACTAATTACCTGTCTCTTTCCTCTTCTCATTGTCACCAGTTCTTTCCAAGTGTAATCGGCCATGGCGCGGAATTCTTCCGAGTCGACTTTCAGCTGGAATTCATTAATTAGTTAATTAATTAATTAACCAATTAATTAATTAATTAATTAAGTGTACCCACCTGATCATTGATATTCTGAATCTTGGTGACCAACGACGGGACGTAGATCAAACACACCAAAATGGCGCCACCGGAGAAGACGCACGCGGTGAAGCCCGCCCGTTGGGTGGACAGCGACTTCATTTCCTGGAAGAGAAATGGTGGGGTTTTGGTGTGATAATTGGTGTGAGAGATGGGTGTGAGAGAAGGGAAGAGGGGGAGAGGTACAGTAATCTAGGGGAAAGTGGAAAAATTGAGAAATGGAGAAAAAGTACAGTAATCTGATCTGATAATGGATTGGAAGATATTGAAAAATGTAGAGAATCATGGAAAAATGGCTACAGTAACCTAGGAAACTACAGTAATCTGGGAAAATGTGAAAGAAGTTGAAAATTTGAAACTTGAGAATGAGGAAAATTTTGAAATTTTGGTAAATTTTGAAAAATTAAAATTTTTTCTTTTGAAAACTACAGTAATCCTGTTAAAAATTACAGTAACCTGGAAAACTACAGTAGTCCTCAAGAAACAGGGAAATTCATAAATTCATAAATTTTTCAAAAAATAACTCAAAAATCGGAAAAATGAAAAATTACAGTAAAAAAACTACAGTAACCAGAAAATCTTATGAATTAATAATTTGAAAACTACAGTATTCTCTAAAATTACAGTAATCCACTGAATTTTGAACATGACAAAAAGTAGAAGAATTTTGAACATTTTCAAAAATCTTGATCTTTTCAAAACTACAGTAACCCTTCTAAATTGGAATAGTTTTGTACAGTAATCTGATAAACTACAGTAATCCTACAGTAATCCATAGAATTCACAAAATAGCAAGAAACTATAAAAATGACAAATGTTCTCAAAATTGAATGTTGTTTTTCGAAAACTACAGTAATCCATCGAAAACTGATTATTTTCTACAGTAATCTGCAAAACTACAGTAATCCTTCAACTTCCGGAAAAAAGTATCAAAAACAAAATTTTCAAAAAAAACCACAATTTCAACATAAAAAACCAAAATTCTCTTTCTACCACAATGTCAAATCCTATCAAAACTCGCAACAAAAAAGCCAAAAAACTACCGTAGCCTTGACATCCTCCACCATCTTCAGAATACCACACCATCTGTGAAACAAGAATCCAAATCGTCATCCTTTTATACGACGGCGACTCCGCCCCCATTTTAGTGCGTTCGACTGCTACTTGAAAACGGACAGAGTGGCGGATCGGATGTCTGCGTCTCTTCGATCCGAACACTCTCTCGTCGCTTTTACGGTGGAAAACGCAATTATTCGGGGAGGGGGGAGAAGACGTCGGTGGCAGAATAGAAGAAGACGTTGAAGAAGAAGGGGAAGAAGTAGAAGACGTTGGAAAATAGAAGAAGACGTCAGAAGCTGAAGAGGTGAAAAAAAAAGGTTGCGCCATTTTGAAGAGGTGAATCATTAATCAAATAATAATTGACTTTGGGAAAAGTGTAATGGAGGTGGAAATAACTGTATTCAGAAGACGTGACGTCTTCTGAATCGTTATGAATTTTAGAATGTGTGATTCATCAACTTTTTTGAGGAAAAAATGTTGAATTTTTGGAAATTTTTTTGAATTTTTGAGCAATTTTTTCAGAAAAAGTGCTGAAACGTGCAAGTGCAAGTGCAAGTGCAAGTGCAAGTGCAAGTGCAAGTGCAAGTGCAAGTGCAAGTGCAAGTGCAAGTGCAAGTGCAAGTGCAAGTGCAAGTGCAAGTGCAAGTGCAAGTGCAAGTGCAAGTGCAAGTGCAAGTGCAAGTGCAAGTGCAAGTGCAAGTGCAAGTGCAAGTGCAAGTGCAAGTGCAAGTGCAAGTGCAAGTGCAAGTGCAAGTGCAAGTGCAAGTGCAAGTGCAAGTAGGGCAACTTGCACAGAATCTGTTCAAAATCTCACTTTTTTGTGATTTTTCTGATAATTTCATTTAGAAATGTGAATTTTTTTGAATTTTGATAATTTTTTGTCAATATTCTTCAAAAAATAATGACTTTTCAGCAAAAAAATACAAAATTTTTTTTGAAAAAAAAATTTTTCTCCTAAATTTTTCAATAAAAATGCAAACTTACTAGCAACTGTCATTGCTCCAAAAGTTGCTCCGTAGTTCCTCACTCTGAAAAACCTGAAAATTCTGAAAATCCTTCTGAAAATCATTTAGTCCCTGCAATTCCAGAGCATTCTCTCTGAAATTTTGAAAAAAAAACTGAAAAAAACGAGTCGATTTAGGTGTTTTTGGGGGGAATTTATTGAATCATATTGCAATTATTCACAATTAAGATCATTAGGGGGTAATTAAGTGATAATTAAGAGTGATTAAGAGATGATTAAGTGATAATTAAAAGATGATTAAAAAAGGGAAAGAGAATCGCGCAAGAAACATTGAAATTGAGGCAAGAGCAACGAAAAGGCACACATTTTGTGTGGGAAAAGAGTGGGAATTTGGGAATTTCAACGGTTTTTGCGCGGATTAATCGAAATCGGGGAAAAGAACACTCAGAAATGGAAGAGAAGGAGAGAGAAAGAGAGATCAATAGTGATTAGAATGATAATGAAGAGCTCAGAATCCACGTCGTCCTCTCTTCTGGAGCTGCTTCTTCGACTGCTCAATCGAAAGGACCTTGGTAGTCCGGGTCGCCTGGAGTCGCTCCAACTTCTTCGCCTGTTGCTTGGCAATGAAGAGTTTCATCTTCTCATCAGCAGTGATCTTGCTCTCCTGTGGCTTCTTGACTGGAGCTGGAGCAGCCTCCACCTTCGCCTTCTTCGGCTCCGAAGCCGTCGTCAAATCCGAAGAGCTGGTTCCATTCGATGATGCCGTCGAGGCCTTTCTCTTCCGTTGCTCCACTGGCTCCACTCGAACATCCGCCATCTTCTTCTCAAACTCCCTCTCCAATCGGATGATTTTTTCCATCAGCTGCTCGGCGAGCTCGATCTCCTCGCCTCCCTTTTGAAAATAATGGATGAGGATCTTCTTCGTTCCAGCCACAGCATAGGCCTTCGATGGGGCGGTGAGCAAAATGAGCATTTGGAGTGACTCCTTCACATTCTTTCCTTTCTTGAGCTGGCGGGTGAGGTCGCGCACCTTGTTCACTTTCGAGAAATAGGTGTTAGGGGTGGTGGACATGGTGATTGTACGGGTATAGAGGGTGAGATGTTACTGGAAAAGGGAAGGGGTTAGTGATAGGAGTGATAGAGAGGGTTAGAGAGGGAGAGAAGCAGAAAGGTTAGAGATAGAGCTATGGTTAGAGACGCAGAGGGGTTAGAGAAGTTTGGGAGCGAGAGAGTTAGAAGTAGAGAAGCTAGAGTGAAACTGTAGTCAGAGACGCAGAGAAACTAGCGGAACTGGAGTGAGAGAGCGCAAGAAAGTTAGAGACGCAGAGAAGCTTCAAAATGCTTGAAAGTAGAGAGATGCAGAGAAGTTAGAGATATAACTATGGTCAGAGACGCAGAGGGGTTAGAGTGCTTTTTTTTTTTTTTTTTTTCAAAATTTCTGTAAAATCGTTCAAATTTTATGAAAATGTTTTTAAATTTCTATGGAATTTTCTGATAAAATTTGAGTAATTTTTCTTTAATTTTCAGATTTTTTCAGATTTTTCCGAAAATTTTTGCAATTTTTCTCTAATTTTTAGTCAATTTTTCCCAAATTTTTAGATATTTTTTTAAAATTTTTAGCCATTTTTTCCCTAATTTTTTTGAAAATTGTAGAATTTTTCCAAAATTTCAGATTTTTCTTGTAAATTTTTAGAAAATTTCCTAACTTTCACTAAAATTTTTCCTAAATTTTTTGCCATTTTTTCCCTAATTTGTTGAAAATTGTAGGATTTTTTTCAAAATTTTTTTTACACCTTTTTCTAAAATTCGTATTTTTTCTGAAATTTTCCTAATTATCTAATTTTCATAGTTGTTTCTACTCCTCTAGATCAAGAGTCTCCCAATTTTTCTATCACAAAATTGTCATTTTACTCTTTGTCTAATCAAAAACCCCAAGGCAAGCAAATTTCTCCAAAATCATATCCAACTGTAAGAATGTACTACCAATGTGTGATCCACCCTACCAGCTAGCCTAAGGATAAACCTGACTATCCCCCCCCCCCCAAAAACTACCAAAAAACTAAAGAAAATGAGAGCTCAAGAAGTGGTCACCATCCTCTTGGGAAGTAACCGGTAAGAATGACCATATCCCCTCTCTGAAACCCACCCTGTGCACCATGGGCCGACAGTGGGCGGAGTCTCTTCGTCTGGAAGGGGGTACGGCCCGTGCAGGTGCACCCACCATCCGCACATGGTGTGACAGGGTGGCGATGGGTGTCAGTGGGAATGTTGTAACCTACCTGCCGGCGTGTCCTTTAACTTTTACAGTTTTTTTAGGGTCTCCCTAATTGTAAACTGTAAATCACCGTCTAATTTTATGGCCATTAGTCCCTATATAAACATTCTCCACTCAAAAATTGGTGTGGATGGTGGGGCGAAGGGTGTCAAAATGGTGGAGCACGAGCAGATCTTCGATAGAAGACTACGGTTTGCAGTTCTATCCGAGCATTGAGAGCCATGTTGATATGGTAGGGGAGTACTGTAGGTGAAAAGAGTACTGTAGTTGATAGGATTACTGTAGGTGATAATGGTACTGTAGTTGGAAGGGAGTACTGTAGTTGACATGAGAGTTGTGGGAAGTAGGGGTACCGTAGTTGATAAGAGTAGTACTGAAACAGAAGGAGTTACTGTAGGTGATAGGGAGTACTGTAACTGGTGAGAACACTGTAGTTGACGGGATTACGATTGCTGATTGGATTACTGTAGTTAAAAAACAACTGGAGTTAATAGGTGATGCTCGAGGAGATTTGATGAGAGTACGGTAGCTGATAGATTACTGTAGTTCATAGAAGTACTGTAGTTGACGAGATTACAGAAGCTGATTGGATTACTGTAGTTGACTTTTTTTGGTGAAGGTACTGTTTTTTGTAAAATGACTACTGTAGAGATAAGATACTGTAGCTCTTCACTTTTTGGACAGTTTAACAAAACTACAGTAAACTTTAATTGTCCCACTGATAGTGAGGATTACTGTAGATTACTGTAGCTTCAAACCATTTCATTCTTTTTTTGAAAGTACAGTACTCCTTTGATCCATTTGAAATCCAGTTTGCACTTTTGTAGTCTTTGTAGTTACAGTAATCTTTTCTATATTTCAAGGGTTACTGTAGCATTACAAACTAGAAATTTGAAGAACCATGCGCCTTTAATTTTCATCAAATTACTGTACTTTTCGTTTTCAAAATAGTTTTTTTTTCAATTTTTCCCATTTTTTTTTCAAATTTCCAGTTTCTTTTTTTCAAGTTTCCACTTCTTCTTCTTCTTTCCCTGCAAATTCCATCATTATTTTATCAACAGATCAAATTTGCATTCTGAACCAATTTATTACATTCTCATCGGATTCTTCAATGAATATAATAATGCCAAAACCAAAATTAATACTGATAATGTCAAATTAAAAAAAAAAGTGGTGAAAAAAATTAAAGCCAAAAAAGGGGAATTTCATGATTGATTTTCGAGTGGAAATTGTGAGAAAAAGTGAAAAAATTGAGAAAAAAGTGGGAGGAAATGGGTGATATGAATAGAAAAATGAGGATGATAAGTAGGAAAACCTGAAAAATGGTGGAAAAGGGTGGAAAAGTGGAAAATGGGAGAAAAATGAGGAAAAAGTGAAAAATGGTGGAGAAAAAGGGGAAAATGATGATTTTCAGGTAAAAAACACTGAAAAATCATGAAAAATCATAATTTTCAAGTGAAAATGATGAGAAAATGGTGATTTTGAGGGGAAAATGATGGAAAATTGCAGAAAAACAGTGAAAAAACAATTTTAAAAGGGAAAAATTGCAGAAAAATGTCGAAAAACGGTGAAAAATCATGTTTAGCATTGAAAAAATGAGGAAAATTGCGATTTTTCATGGAAATCTCGGGAAAAACAGAGAAAAATATGGAAAATATCGAGAAAAACAATTTTTTATATACTCGCCGTACGCATCAGTAAGTGCGCTCCACTGCGAAATGACCAGAATGGAAGAGGAAATTGGAGTTTCCTAGGCCGCGGCCATCGATTTCTCACCGCGAAATTTTCTGAGTGGTGGTGCAAATTTCAAGATGGTGGCCGTGGCCGAGAAAACTCCAGTTGTGCAATGGAGCACACTTACTGATGCGTGCGGCGAGTATAGAAAAATTCACTTTTTTTTGTTTTTTTTTTTTGAATTTTGATGATTTTTTGTCAATATGCATCAAAAATAATGGTTTTTCAGCGAAAAACTAAAATTTTTTTCGAAAAGAAAAAATTTGTTTCCTAAATTTTTCAATAAAAATCCAAACTTACTAGTGACTGTCAGTGCTCCTCATCCAAATTGTGATATTCCTCTGCTCCATTTGAAGTTGCTCCTTGTAAAAATGCTCTTTACTTTCCAACTCTGAAAATTCTGAAAATTCTGAAAATCCTTCTGAAAATCATTTAGTCCCTGCAATTCCAGAGCATTCTACCTGAAAATTTTGAGAAAAAAAAAGAACAAGTTAGGGGTTTTTGGGGGGATTTTATTGAATCATATTGCACTTATTCACAATTAAGATCATTAGGGGGGTGATTAAGAACAATTAAGAGTAATTAAGAAATGATTAAGTGATAATTAAAAGGGAAAAGAAAACGAACGGGGAATCGCGCAAGAAACATTGAAATTGAGGCAAGAGCAACGAAAAGCACACATTTTGTGTAGAAAGAGAGGGGGAATTTGGGAATTTTAACGGTTTTTGCGCGGATTAATCGAAATCGGGGAAAAGAACACTCAGAAATGGAAGAGAAGGAGAGAGAAAGAGAGATCAATAGTGATTAGAATGATAAGAAGCTGCTCAGAATCCACGTCGTCCTCTCTTCTGGAGCTGCTTCTTCGACTGCTCAATCGAAAGGACCTTGGTAGTCCGGGTCGCCTGGAGTCGTTCCAACTTCTTCGCCTGTTGCTTTGCGATGAAGAGCTTCATCTTCTCATCAGCAGTGATCTTCTGCTCCTGTGGCTTCTTGACTGGAGCTGGAGCAGCAGCCTCCACCTTCGTCTTCTTGGGCTCTGAAGCCGTCGTCAAATCCGAAGAGCTGGTTCCATTCGATGATGCCGTCGAGGCCTTTCTCTTCCGTTGCTCCATTGGCTCCACTGGCTCCACTCGTGCTGGAAGATCCGCCATCTTCTTCTCAAACTCCCTCTCCAATCGAATAATTTTTTCCATCAGCTGCTCGGCGAGCTCGATCTCCTCGCCTCCCTTTTGAAAATAATGGATGAGGATCTTCTTCGTTCCAGCCACAGCATAGGCCTTCGATGGGGCGGTGAGCAAAATGAGCATTTGGAGGGACTCCTTCACATTCTTTCCTTTCTTCAACTGCCGG